>JAZBHA010000477.1:14195-25048 GCA_037464855.1 Iselma pallidipennis | reverse complement strand
ATTTCCAGTTGAAAACATTTTTTTGTAATTTTTTACAATGATGCAACATAATTCCCGGTATATTCTAGCCAATTTAATCACCTCGACATCCTTATATTTTGAAAAATCCATTAGTGTGCGAGTTACCTAGTTACCTAGGACGTGCCTGGATGAGAAAGGTCTTTTTAATGGGTAGATAGAAATTTCCAGTTGATTGTGTCAGCACCTTATACTTCTGATAGAATTATGCTTCCTTTTTCGTGTAGGTGTTGTTGTTATATATCCAACTGATTAGATAGTTTACGAAATATCGTTCCCTTCACAATAAATAATTACTTGGAATTTTCTACCACGAGATTCTATTAAATGTTCTGAACTTGTTTAGTCAACAGTTTTGGGGGTTAATAAATTAAATTTTCTCAAATATCCACCTACATGCATGGTTTTTTCTATTCTATTTATGACATTTTTATGTATTTTTCTCTATTTACGTGAAAATATTGAATATTTTTCTTTGTACAATAAATATTGGAAGTTGTTATTTTCAGTAGTTTGTATTATATGTTGTCCACATTGTAAATATTCATATAATCAATTCGTGTTTTGGAAATTAATCATATTGCATATTTAACAATGTTCTATTGATAACAATGAGGAACATCTGGAAAAATCTATATTTATTTCTATTTTAGTTCTACATAAATAACGATTATGTTTTAATCAATATCACTGGGGCCTAATTTTAAAACATACATATGTAGATTGTGAAATACTATCACCGGCGATTCTATTATCACTATTACTATTATTACTGATAAAGTCAATGTATAGAATTACTATACACTTATCAGTAATCTGGTAAAAATAACGAATTAGTTACATTTATATTGACAACTTGTTCTTGGAGCGTAGGTTCAAATTTGGTGGATGCGCCGGGCGAAATAAATCACATTTTCCCAATTTCAGCTTTAAAAATATTACTTTTCTGATTAATATAACTGTAATATTGACATTTAGCATTTTGTCTTTTATGTGTGTGTGTGTGTGTGTGTGTGCATCGTACGTACTATATTGGGTTTAATTTTGATTGAATTTTGGTAATACTGTTTGGAACTGTCGTCAATCTCGTCTGTTGTTCCAATGTAATTATGTCGGTGTCACTGCTATTGTTTACGTTGTTGTTCCATTTTAGAGAAATTAACATGAGTTTGTGTAATTTCTCGCCGGGTAGTCCACTTGTTTATACAATTTCACTGTCCCTATATTGATTGCTAAAACGAATAACGTTTATACGTTACATGAATGCAATGAATGTGTAAACAACTGGGAAAGGTTAATAAACTTGACTTTATCTATGTGTTTGTATACATATATGTAGAATAAAAAAATAAAAATAAAAAGGGCATGCTTGAAATAAAATTTGCTCTTCAATTTTGGGATTGTATTAGAAAAAAAACCGGCGAAATTAAATTGTGACAATCATTTATCTTATAAATTTTAGTTCAGTCCTATAAAGTGATAAATTGACGCCAATTTGATCAAATGAAAAATTGTAGAATGCTCCCGGGATGAAAAGACAATAAATAATATCGGATTCCTCTAACAAACAAGTAGGTTGTTAGAGGAATTTATATCAACCGAAAAAAGATACTTAAAATAACAGTTAGACAAAATTGATAACGACGAAACAATCTCCAAAACAGCAAACAAACTTATATATTTTTTTTGGAGTCGTACAGATAAATTTTTGGGCCCACCATAATCCCACATTGAGAAATTAAATAACATAGGAGAACAACAACATCGAGTCGGAGTACAATGTTTTATAGCAAAGATGCTCTAGTTCCAGGAAAATGGAGTTGTTTTTCTTCTTAGTGAATCTTGTATTTGTAACAAACTTCCCCCCATATTTCTTCTTTTTTCCGTATATTTAGATGTCGCATATATCAAAATATGATTTATGGCAAGTCTTGACTGATAATCGTATAAAATACAGTTCAATTTGGTGATTGATAAAATCTTTTAGCATTTCAACCTTATATTCCATAATCTTTTATCATAAATGAAGCTAATTTAATATATCTAGATATTGTTGTGGGCTGTATTCCCTTAGATTTACAATGAAATATATGAAATAAAATAAATGAAACTTATATACATATATGTATGATGAAATTGCTTGTATATCCCGCCAATCTAATACAAACGTTACATGAATATATAGAATTTCCCTGTAGATTTTTCTATTAAAATTCAGTTCCTGCAATTTCAATTTAGAACAGAATCGTCAAAGTTTTGACTTTGATTTTTATTTTTGTATTATAGGTACTCAATTTTATGTTCTATTTCTTTGCTCAAATCAAAAAAAAAATACAAATCTATTTAATAATATTTCCTATTTAAATAGTGTGCAACTAGTTGTATCCGAATATTGATAGAATGTAAACAGGAGAGAAAACAGTTCGTTTTTCTCTTTAAATAATTTATAAGTGAATCAGTGATGTTGTGTTTGGACATGAGGCTAGTTCAACGGTTACGTGGTGAAAGGACAGACGATTCAGCATCAAGAGATCGTTCAAAAAGTGTTTGTGTTACCAGTTTTAGAAGTAAACCATCTAGAGATGTGAGCGCTTTCAAGCTTTTCCACAGACGAGCCAGCAGTGCCATGTAAGATATTATCATTTAAACATTCAATCCATAAAATAAAGAGCAGAGAAGTATTCTGTGGAGATGTCGTTGATTACTTTATATATTCATGATTTTCTAAATATTATATTATTTCACCACACAACATTGTGGTAATAAAGCAAACCAACCAATTAAATTTCCACATCAGGGCACTATTTGCAAAGTGGCAAAGATTAGCATAACGCATTGACGCATAAAACTAATTTTACTTGAGTTTCTAACAAATGTTTTAACATGACAAAAAGTATGTGTTAGGTGTCAGAACATGAGTTTCATTTCTTGAATAATTAACAACTCCTAAACCATGAATTTTAAATGCATTTTTTTTAATGAATGTAGCGCTCGTTAGTTGATTGATATAAACGCATTATAAAGGTTCAGAAGGAAACAATGTCAATTAATCACTATCTGGATGGTGATAAATCGTTCTCGAAAAGGCAACATAACAGGTAAATTTAGAACACCCTCGCATATACGGTAAATGATATTAAATTATATCTAGATAAAGTCTTTTCAATATAGACAAACTTTATAGACTTCCTTTGATGATTAAAATTATAACTAAGATTGCTGAATTTCGTTAATATTACCGTTCAAAATTTATGGTCATCGATTCCTAATTTCGTCCTGCTGAAACTGAATTTATATCGACACAAAACAAGGGTAAACATTGTTTGAAATTCAGTTTAGTTTAATTCAATTCTGATATGTCTTTATGGGTGTCGTTACATAGAAAGCTTGTGATGAACTTAACCGATCCTTTCAGAATAGCGTGTGACAGAAAATCGAACATATGTACCTACACATGAATTTGGCATGTTTTCCTATAAAAATTCTGTTTGATTTGTCAATTTTATGGAAATAAAGATTCAATATTTAGTAAATTAATAAGCTTTGTTACAAGTTTTGATTAACTTGAGAGGATCATGAAAAAATAGCAATTTCAAAGCAGCAGGATTGCAAGCCAAAATAACTGTAGTAGCGTTATGATAAGCGGTCGTGTTATCGGCACTTTTTCACACCACGTTAGTACAAAAACTCGTCTACAATTTATTGAATATGTATAGTGACACGGTGTCTAATTACTTTGTATAAAACTAGCTTTTCTATACTCCATCATTGAATGAAGGTTCAAGCTTTCTTCATTTTGTTTTCAAGAAAGGTGGAAGACATTTTTGTTATCATTATTTCTAAAATCTCTCAGATATCAACAATTTTTGTTGGTAAACTGGAACTGACAGTAGCCCTTTATTTTTATTAAAATTGTCATAAATATATCTATTCATAGTTCTAGATAATACACAGTTTTTCTCTAAATAGAAACACTAAAATTTCGTAAATTTCTATTTTTGTACCAATAGAATGAACAAAAGGCCATTGTTGTTATTTTTATTATTACAGTAAAAACTCAATTGTTCCATATAAATTGAATTTCTCTCATGGAAAGCTTTTCATGTATTTGGACAATTAAAACTTGAAACTCTATTCTATTAAGGCTAATGGTGAATTTAATTTAAAAATGTTACAAATGTACACATGTTGGTCGAAAAAAAATTATTTAATGAAACGTAAAAGTATAAGAAAAACTGAAAACATCCTCTAAATCATTCATAATTTTTTTTAGTTCTCTAGAGAAAATGAGTACCTATACTTTCTGTTCTTTAAATTACGGAAAGTAGATGTATAATTTCCGCAATGAATCGATCTTTGTTCAGTCTATGAATATACATTAAAGCCGTCATTATTACACCGTGAATACCTGAAATTGAATGAATCATTTCCATGAAAAATTATAAACTGCACTGGATACAAAAAAAAAACAGTTCGTGTTTAAACTCAATTTAAAAACTGAAAATGTGTTTTTTTCTTAACTTTAGCTAAATTTATTGAGCTTGTCAAAATTAAATTTAAATAACTTTCTAATTTTTAGCGTAATTCAAGTGTCGCGATGAAACGAAACAAGCTGTGCTAACATTATTTTTACTTTCTAAAGAAATAACTTCTGTTTTAACGCTTTAAACCACTATGTCCCCGTTATCGTTTGTTTTAATTGTGTAGTTAGGTACTGGAAAATTGCACAAGATTACTTGACAGAAAACCGTAAATTGGCACAATTTTGTTAATGTTTTTTGGAGATTTTATGGAAAAACTATGCTGGTCGTTTGTTGGTTGTCAGATGATAATACACAGGTATACGTACGTACACACTTGGTGAAATGTGTATTCTATGAATTTAATGTACTTATGAATATACATATATTTAGATACAATTTTACGTTAGTGCCATAATTAAATTTTAGTTAAATGAAATGTCACATAAATGCTGCCTAGATAACGACTAACGACTGTCTGTATTACGACTCTAGTGCACTTAAATCGAATTATTAATCAACAAGAATTGAAATAAGTTCATATACAGTAAGCAGCAAAGCAAAAGTATTCATACACTAAAATAAAGACTAAATATAATACTATAAAAACAATGATTAATAGTCCGTAGCATATCCTTTAGCTTCTATCACTGCCCTTAATCGCCGTGGCATCGAATCCTCCAATTTTTCTGTTAGGGTTGTTTCAATTTTCCACCAAGTTTCTTTTAATCTCTTCTCTAACTCTATTTTATTGTTTACATCCAATCTTCGGATATTTTCTTCTCACTCATACTATAGGTGCTCGATAGGATTTAAATCCGGCGACTGGAGCGGCGTTTAAAGTACGTGTGGTACGTTAAACAGAAGCCATTCTTTAACTACCCTTGACAAGTGTTTTGGTTCGTTGCCATTGGTAGAAGAAGTAATCATCGATAATTTCATATTTCTTGGCAGTTTGAATTAAATTTTGTTCAAGAATAAATAAATAGACCATTCTGTCCATAACCATAACCTCCTCCGTGTTTCACAGTGGGTTTTAGGTTTTATTTCCTGAAGGCTTTCGCTGCTTTTCTCCAAACCAAACCCGGTCCATCCAACCCAAATATGTTATATTTGCTTTCATATGCGAAAATTACCCGCTTCCAAAACTAATTTGGTTCATTTACATACCTTTTGGTAAACTATACAAACGTTTCTTTCTATGAATTGCATTTGTGAACGGCTCTTTTCGAGCAACTGGAGCATTGTAGCCGGCATTTTGTGATACTCCACAAATGGTGTATGTGCTAACATTGTTATTAGACCTTACATTTACCTATTCTGCTACTGTAACAGTACTTATTTGTGAATCGCTTCTAATTTCTTGTAGCACCTACCTTTCGCTCGTCGCGCTGAGCTAGCTTCTTTAGTCTTGCAAAATTTCGGGAGGAATTTCCATTTTTGAACTGCCGTGTACTCTAATGTGTATAAACCAGTTTCGGATAAGATGAAGTCCATTATAAGCGGGTTCGACTGTATATATTGAATTGTTGAGAAATTCCTCTTCACTATTTTTCCAATGTCTCTATACGATTTTTCATTGTTATGTAAATCAATAATAATTTGTATCTCATCAACAGTTGTTTTTTCTGATTTTCGGCCCATTTCGATGAAAAATTTTACAATCGGTGATTTTGATAGATGATTACTGATAAAGTATCAGTTAACAGATGTAATGCACAAATTCAGACCTACATTATTCATGTCAGCGGATATTTTCTGTGTCTAGTGTGTATGAGTACTTTTGCCTATGTCATAATTGTACATGTCTGTATGTTTGATTAAAAACAAGAAATATATTGAGTTATATTACAAAATTTTTTATACTAATCGTGTTGGAAAGGAACCTTTTTTACAGTAAAAAACTGTTATTTAGTATAAAAGCTTCCAAATCTATCCTATTTCTATTTATTTCTAAACTGTTCAGGTGTATGAATACTGGTACTGCTCACTGTATATTCAAGTGAAATACAGAAATTTCACAATGACTACAAAGTTCAAATAGCCTTTCATGCAGGTTTCATCATTAATTTTATGTCGAAATATATATTAAAGCACTCTTCTTAGATTAGGATAAACAACAAAGTAAAGTAATATATTTTTGGTTGATTCAAACTAGAAGAGGTGACTTTATCAAAGTAATACATCAAACTGCTACAGTTCCAACAATAGATAAATGACATTAATTTGTGACTTGTTTTAATTATTTACGTTTCAGCTTTTCTAAGGATTTCATTTAAATTGCTTTCCATTTAGACTAAAATTACTGGTAATTAAATGTTTGATTTTAATTTAGAATTTTTACGGTTATCCTACTAGAACGTATAATTGATAGATGCATCTCTATAGATTCGAAATGAGATAAAGACGAAATTTGATCAAAATACCTATCGTTTTATAAGAATAACACCAATAACAATGGTTTTTGTAAAATTTCAGGATTATAAATCGGTAATTTTCTGAGCTTTTATTAAGTAGATTCCACTATACTAGATCTCCCTAAATGTGTTCTAAAAGTAAACGACTATTTTGACCTCTTTTCCGTACACTCAACTTTAGCAATTGTATAATAGAGTGTAGAGTTGTAGAAATTTTGCATTTGACTACTCATAAGGTTTGTTTTACTTTGATTTGAAGTTACTTTCTACAGTTTAATAATAAGGGGAAATTTTTCAGTTGATTCGTTATTGCATCCCACATGAGATACATTTAAATATAAATCTTTATAAGAGGAGCGAATACAGAATAAAAATATCAAATATCCAATAAAAGATTCATATAAATATTTGACAACGATAAATATATGCATAGGATGTTGAAAGTTATATTAAAATTATATGTTTTTAGAAGCTACCTTTAAATATAACCAAGAGTAAATATATCCTGATTTCAAACTTGAAGGAAAAAGATAACAAGAAGTAAACAAAAATTGATTGCAATATACGTGTTTCTCTAAAATATACAATGTTCCACTTGACTCACTCACTGTTGGGGGTTGGTTTTTTTTAATAACAGCCAATCACAGGCCCGATAATTGGTACTAGTGCAAATTGCTGAAATTTGATTGAAATCAAATTTTTAACTTTAAGCTCCATAGGATTTGTTTTATTTTAACGAAAAATATAAAATTTCTACTTGCTATTAGAAGTGTGTTCATAATTTCAAATATGACTGGAAACTATCAAATATTTTCCAATAAAAATGTGTTGTTGAATGATAATAAATTGATGGCAAACAAACAGCACATATGTACATACGAAACAAGAAGCTATAAATAATATTGATTTCGTATTCTATATTATATACAGTCAATTGTCCCGTAGTTTCCAGAATACAAAATACACAATATGTATGATTGATTTTGATATAAAAGAAACTCATTGTCAGTACTAAACACAGGTAAAAACACTACAGAACAAAAGGATAATTTAAATTTTCCGGAAAAATCTACTGGAAAGTACTTAAATAGTGAATAATTTACATGCAATAATAAAAAAATATTATTACATCAATATTAAAAAGTTAATACCAAAAAGTTATAGCACAGACTATACAACTCCTAGTAATAAAAAACAAATAAAAACCTACGTGGAAAAATTATGAAACAATAAGGATAACTGAAAGGACTATCATAGCTTTCCAGACGATGGATCGAAAAGAAGAAGGAGACCTGCATAAAAAGTGTACGTTTCCAGTTTGATAACAGATAAAGTTAAATCAGCTATCCAACTGGAGGGATTTACAACTGTCAACTCAGAAAGGATAATTTATAGATACGAAATACTGACAGTTAGATAGACAGATTATAGTTAGTATCCTTTGAGAGCAAGCCAAGAAGAATGGGAAGGCGTACTATCTTTCTGACAAAAGGATCTTTCAGGACTAAACATGATAACATGTATTCTATTCTACCATTTCGTTAATTTAAAGTGTAGTGCCCTTATTGTACAAAATTCAACTTAAGTTATAATTAGTTTACAAGTAGAGGAATTGAGTTTATCGATCATGAATACTATTAATATTAACATTTGTTTTGGATGCGGGTTTACGTAAAAAAATCCTATCAATGATAATAAATCATTCTGTAATTATCATATATGCAGGTAGACCTAATTCAAATGTATTAGTTAAATAGTTTATCAAAGAAAATCAATTTTTTGGAAAATTCAATAATAAATAATTTTACACTTTGATTTCCTGGCATATTTCCTGTTGTATTTAACCGGAAATATAACCGCAAGTTGTTTATGTACAGAAAAAAGCAAACAGCTTATCAAGACTACAGTTAATTACGTGTATCTGGATGAAGTAGTTGAATATTTATACTATTTACAGTGTGGCAGATTTCCTTTGATAAAGATGTAATGAAAAGGTATTTCATTTATTCGTTTTGACGTCAGTTTAATTACAATTTTTATTAGGCTGTTAAACTAGAAATATGTCTGAAGCCAAATCGTAAAATATACCTATAATTTCACCGTATTTGTATATATCAAAAGTTTCTTAATCTATTTTTAAAATTGTTGGAAAATTCCTAGTGTTTGTTTTTTTTTCTTACGAGAAGAAATCAAATTGATCTCCAAATTGTTGCTTGTTCTATTTACAAAAATTACACTCTATTCAACATAATCAAAGCTGTCTGACGTAATTTTACTACCCGTTTATTATACGGTTTCGTTCACTGGATGATGGTAACGAGCTTTCTTGGTGGTGATGTTCATAGAACACGCAAATATTTGGATGGAAGAAACTTTTCCCGTTATCTCAACTATCGTTATTTAACTGATACAATATTTAGTTTAGTTAGAATCAAACTTGAACTTTTGCAATACATACAAGAGTTTTTCTCGGCACTTTTCAACATGATTTATTATTTACAGGACCATTTTTAATTAAATACTATTGATTAGATTACTTTTCAAGTTGATGCTTAAATTTTTTCTGTTTGATATAGACAGGGAAATTAATAATAAATGTCGAGAAAATTGTCGGCTATAAAACCATCGTTCATTTAAATTTCATAAAACATTTTTTTGTATAAAACACATGAGTTTTTCTAAGTGAAATGTACTGCAAAAAATGGGCATTCGTCTGGCAAAAAAAAGGAAGACAATATAAAATGTTATATACACGTTCGTTGATGATTAACAGCTCTTTCTATTCTGTTCCAGTTCAACGGCAAGTGATCTCATATCTCGTCGTGGAGTTTTCTCAAGACGCTATTATGGTTCAGTTGAACAGGTATGATGAATTATGATTTATTACTTGACTTCTTTCTAGATAATTTTATTTGAATTTAATTAACTATAAGAACCAGAGAGTATCTCTACAGTTATTTGATTGAAATGAAGTTTTGACATGATGTATACCTACTATATACGTACAATATTCGCCGACTATTCCATATTGAAAATTTAATTTATGTTGATACTGTTTTAAAGGTGAAAACCACTGTCAGAACAAACTTTGTTCGTAAATTCTATTAAGGCATTCACTTGTTAGATTAGCTCAACATATTCAAGAGAACTTTATTAGATTTTGAACACGATTATGGAGAATTTTGAATGACATAGGAAGCTATATTGAAATTTTCAATTACGTTATTTTGCAAATTCACTTTCAAACAAATAATTGGGTCATTTAATTATCTATCAAACGATAAAAGAAAAAAACGTAGAATGAACGTTTAACGCGTTATCAAATTTAATAGCCTAATGGTGAGATTAGAAGAGAGAATTTCGCCAAGAAATAACTGCCCCTTTTTTCTATCTGCCACGAAAAATAGGAGAAATAGGAGGAAATCTGCTCATCTTATCACACCCTAAGATATCGACTTAGGTTCTTGTAACTGTCAGTATCGATACATTTGCTTGTATGTTGAGTGAAATTCTTGATTAGTAGATAACGATTTATCTAAATGACGTGTTGCAGATTTGAACAAAGTGTTTTCACCTTCCCGACACGCACACTATAATACATTTTCTAGGTCAGAAATGCTTCCCTCGGGAACAAATTAGTATAACTACGTCTCGTGTTATTTCTTCATACAAAATTTATCAATAAAAGGTCTATTTACAACCGCCATGATAACAGAGGTATTACATAAACAAATTTATGTTACCTATGGACGTATAGTTAAGATCAAAATTTATAAATCCTTCGACAAATATAAATAGCGATCAGGATTGTATCAATATTTCTCCTCTTTTTTGTTGCATTGTTTTCATGACAATCTACTACAACCCTCCAGTGCTGGACTGGACAGGAGGGGGGGGG
>JAZBHA010000477.1:0-14160 GCA_037464855.1 Iselma pallidipennis | reverse complement strand
TTGTAAATAGAAAAGGAAAAACTCAAAATAATTAGAAAAAAATCGAAATTCGTGGTGTGTTTTAGAACTTACCCCTTCGATGATACTCTTTTGCTGGACCTCTTTGATAAGGTTGTGCAGTCCCCCAACGCTGATCATCGATAGTGGACGGTAGTGGTCCATTTAGAAAACATCACCATTAAAACACTTCACATTGATAACTTTTACGATTTAGTAGTAGTTTCACCCCCGCACATACACTGATTCACTCACAACACAATCTGCAAGACACTGATTATTTTATCTAAATTAACAGATTAGAAAAATTTTGCTGTTGATTCTTTGATGTCTTAAAATCAACTGATTAGGAACTTGTAACAGCAAAGGGTTGTTATCAAAAACCAAATTGTGTCATTAAGTTTTATTTGATGTAACAGTTATGTAAACACTGCCGGACTGGACAGGGGAGATATGGGAGAGATTTCCTCCGGGGTCGATGCGTTTTTGGGACCAAATAGCGTTTGAGGGGCCATCGATAATTTTTTTTCCCGATCATCACCTGAATAGATACCTTCTTGTCTTACAAATTCCCCCGGCGCCAAGGTAAGCCAGTCCGGCTCTGCAACCCCCAAATATAAATCCTTTTAGATTCACTTTCTATGGAAATTAAGGAATTTATGGTAATCTAGTGAGTTTGTTCTACTAACCGGCAATAATTCAAGCCTTTAAGTCTAATTGCAGACAGGGCCGAACATTCCTGTTTCTGAATTGATTTACTATTTAATCGTTAACCGAATTTTCTCTATTATTCACTTGCAGCAGGATATTACATATTTTTGATATTATTTCTTATTTATTTAATAAACTAATAAATGTCTCTTTTATTTACAGTTACAACAACCAGAAAATGATGGCCAAGAACATTGCCGGCGATTCAGAATTGAAAATGGGGATTCTCCGGGCGAAAAAGACGAGGTCAGTAGATAAATGGTATATTGTGTATTATAAAAATAAACAACAATAGCCAGAACATCGTATCCTTTTCTGAATCCTACTTTGATTATGACTCTATATGAAAGTCTATTTTTCTTTTTTTCTTTTTGGTATTATAACCCTATATGTTTCCAGATGTTTGGTTCACCGAGCACGCCGGTCCTGGAGAATCCTGAATATCAAACGCGATGGTATTTTAAATATTTCCTTGGTAAATGTAAGTTAAAAATAATATCTCACTTTTTCTGTTTTGATCATCAATTTAAATCTAATTTTTATTTTAATTTATTCTTCTTTTAATTAGTAAGCAGTTCAAAAGGGAGCTGAAATTATATTATGAAATTACTGGAGATATAATTCATTGTTATCTTTTTAGCACTGTCTCTTGAGAGTTTTGTGCAAACAAAAAAGTTCACCTTTTAAATATTAAACGCCTAAATGAAGCAAGAACAACAGTCTTGTTTATATTCGGTCCAATCGTTTCAGTTGCTGTATGATGATATAATGTTTCTGATTTTTTTTTATTCAATCAATTAAATGTTATCTAAAATTGCCAAATTTGATTGTGCTTAATATTACCTAGTGTTATTTGAACCAGAAACGCCTACATAATGATCTTTTTCATCCTACTCACGCTTCTACAATGTAATTCTATTTTAGAATTTTTTCTATAGATAACCGGAGTGTTCTAAATACACAGAACTGGAAAAAAAGTTCAGAGCTTACGAAACAAAATATTTCAATAGTTTAGAATGAGTCAATAGATGCACATGAAAGACAAAGTCTGTCACAACCCGTTAGTTGCTCTGTTGTGTCAATCTCAGAATTCACTCTCTAAGCTCGAGCTCTTATGTTGTCTTTAGAGCTACGGATCAAATATCATATCTCAGTAGCGACTTTTCGATAAAGAAGGAAGAATGCCTTATCGGATACTTTATAACTTCTCCAGCTACTCCTAGTCTTTGTACGTTCCTCAATTAATCTGCATGATTAAAGCCAAAGACAGTCTTTTACATTATTAACGACGTTTCATTTTAGATGATATAAAAAGCATGTTTCACAAAAGCTAACGAGTAAAAGAACACAAAACGATCGGTTAAAGACTCAACCATAAAGAGTAAAAGACGAAACAGAGCAGTCACCAAAATTTCATCAATAACTGGTATTTATAGAATTGATAAAGAAAGATTAATAAAGTCGAACAACGGAAATAGCCAAGAAATTGCCGTATTTTCAAATTTGTTCCGTTAACTTGAAAATTTTCAATACAGAATTTGTGGTTTTGATCTTCAATCTCAACTTCTTGTTATCGATGTTTTATAAGAAAGTTCCTGTTTCCCCTTCAAAAATTGCCAATTTTCGTGCAAATCATTAATTTTCATGTAGGTGTTGAAGCGGAACAGCTACCGATAAAAAATCAATATAGATTCTTTTCGTAAAATATTGTAAACAAACTTGAAAATGTCGTCATGTTTTGTATGGAAATATTGTTTCTTTTTTGCAGTGCATCAAAACTACGTCGGTCTGGACAATGACAAGAGTCCATTCTTCCTGAGCATAGTATTAAATGAAGATAACAACTCGTGTGTGCCATTATATCGGGCAATATTGTTCAGAAAGACGGTAAGCAAATATACATACCTTGGTCGGATTTCATATTCCTCAACAATTTCCAAATTTCAATATAAATTCAATCATCCAACATATAATATGAACTTTTTCAATTCTACAGGGTGCACAAAAAATATCATTACCAATACCACAACACAAAGTATTGACCGTTAAGCAGATTTTATCAAATTTCCCCAATATGGATCGTGTTGATAAAGGACCAAAAGAAATATTCTCACCAGACATACAAAAAGACCTACTGTTATTAGAAGAACAAGAAGGTTCAGTTAATTTTAAATTTGGTATAATTTATATGAGACATGGCCAAACAACTGATGATGAAATTTTAAGCAATGGTATAAATGAATTGCAATAAATTCCAAGTCGATTCCAATTAAAACTTGTTTGTTTGTCCCTTGTTTCGTTTTTTTTTTCTTTTTCTAGAATTTGGTAGTAGCAAATTTGACCAGTTCCTGGCTCTCTTAGGGGATAAAATTAGATTAAAAGGATGGGATAAATACCGAGGCGGTCTAGACATTAAAGGTAGGTAGTAAATAGAGACCAAAAAATACAGTGTTTGTTTTGTTATAAAAACTATTTAATCCATTATTCAGATAATAGGGTCTATATATATCAAAGCCCTTAGGGATTGTTGTAGTGTTGATACTTTTTTTTTGGTAGAAATTATATATAAATGCAAATTACAGGTAATCTAATCAACTTTAGAAAGGCCACCCTTGTCAAAAGTGATAAAGTTTATTGAACATTAATCAAACAAAATAAATGCAAACAACTGACTAGTTGCTGTAGACAAATTCTACAGTAAAGAAGAAAGAGCCTTAGAAGTGTGTTTAGATCTAGAATCTAATCTAAACGATAATCAACTCAATTGCCGTCTTATTGTTAGTACACTCGGCAAACTAAATCTTTTCTAAAGTGTTTCATTTCTCCTTGATTAAATACCAAACACGAACACAAATATTGACAGTGTGTTGTTGTTGTCGTTTGTTCGTTTACTTATAATGTTTTGAACGATTTGCAGGCGACATGACTGGAAAATACTCTGTATATACAATTTATGAGGGACATGAGATCATGTTCCATGTGTCGACTTTATTGCCATATTCAAGAGACAACCGACAGCAGGTGGAACGGAAGAGACATATAGGGAATGATATTGTGAACATTGTATTCGTCGATGCGGATGATTCTACTCAATCGGAAACTGCACATTCTCTTTTCAACCCTACTTGTATAAAATCGCAGTTTACACGTATCCTTTTGTAATAACATTAGTAGTAGAGGAGTTTGTTACAGTTACATAGTTCCAGCAGCTTTTAAAAAAATGTACATATTTTACAACACTACAAGCTCAAAAAGCACAAAATTGAAACAAATAAATATATAAACAAACAGTTATCTAAACCAAATATAAAAGAAAAACCAACTTTCCTTTTCATTGTTTATCTATTCCCTTCAGTAGCTTATGGACTTTATTGTAATATTTTAACTCGGCATTTTCCTTAAGTGAACCAGACATTTTCGCTGTGGTGAGTGTGGACCGTGATGATCAATACCGTTTGTCTGTGTATTCAGACGAGGCAGTGCCACTGTTTGGGCCGAGCCTGCCCTGCCCACCAGTGTTTCATGATCCACAACTCTTCAGGGAGTTTCTGCTTGTCAAGCTGATCAACGGCGAAAAAGCTACATTTGAAACACCAACATTCGCAAGGAAACGAGAACGAACATTAGATATGCTGATTAAAGATCTTTATGCGGAACATATGACCGATGCCAGAATGGTAAGTTTCTCAATTTAATCTTATTTCATTTTTTTATGGATCTCTTCATTGTTGAAGTTTTATTAAAAATTAAGGGAGATTTTTAATTTGTTTGAGAACTTGTTGGTATAGAAAATTGGGGGCGAATGATTTAAAGCCACAACAAATTTTCGGGCAGCAGTTTTTGACACTTTGAATACAATAAACTTGGAAATTGATGGATTATTTAAATAAATTTGCTATCAATAAATCTACAAACAACTCTAAACCCAAGTGTGTTTTTATTTTGTTAATTGAAAATAGTTTTTCTTTGATGTGAACAGAAATTTTCCATATTGATTACATGGAGGAAAGTTAGATGAGAACTAAAAATTTAGGTCAATGCTTACATTAGTAGATAATGTTAAATCTTGGGTGCTCTACTGAAGTATTATTCGTGAATTTATTGCTGAATAACGGAAACCAGAATTCAGACAACAAATAAATTAACTTAAACTCTCCTATATTACGTACTATACCAAATATTAACCTACCAGCTATTACGGCTTTATTTATGAATCAATTTTGAATGAAATTTAAGGAACCACATCACGTCACCCCCATTATGGTGTAACCATCGAAATCTCTTATCCATATTTTTCCACTTTCGTGTAATTAAAATCGTGTTTCAAAAGAAAATCGAACGATTCTTATACTTGCGACGACAGTGAAATGCTGTCCAAAGAAAAAACTTTTGAATAGAAATAAGTAGACAATGTGATGTGATCGGAACTTAAATCTACGTGGGAATTTGCAGGACAAAAAAATCTGTTGGAAACGAAGGAATTTGCCTCTGATTTTCTCTATCTTGCGGTATTCTAGCGATTTTCGTTCTCAATAATTCCAGCTCAAACTTATTTCAGTTTTTACACCACTTCCTGATATACAGTTTGTTCACTGTACATTTGTCGTTGATTGTGAGTATGTTAACGTCAATCAAACACATGTGTTACTCGTATATGCAGTCGTATTCTGTTGCAAATGATCATCATTACCATTATCGTTAGGTATTGTCTGTGGCAACTTCAAAAGTTTTCAGTAACATTTTACACAATACGCTCAATATCTTGCGATTGTTCCCTTCTCCAAGTATCCTGTTATCGTGTCGTCAATCTTGCGTTTATGTCGATTCTATTCTTTCACATTGCCATTGCTTGTTAAGAAATTTACTTAACAAATTATTAAAATATCTTCCTCTTTTTTTTGGGGGAAATACGAATTTCGTAACTTTTCTACATAGTAATTTAATAATAAATGAGATGCTTTTGGTTTTGTATAACAGTTTTAATAATAAATGGGAAGCTGTTGATCCTGACTTTGTTCCTGAATAAACCGACGCGCAGCAGCGAAATGTCAACTTAACTAGACATTTAAATTATTTCCTAGTTTTATATTTTATGTACCAGGTGAAGATCATAATAATAAATTCTGAAAAGTTTTTGATATATTCATCCTAGAAATTCAATTTGAAATAACAGATAACAGAAAACTACCTGCTTGTCTTTATTAAGAACAATATTGTTAAACATTTATAAATGGATAAAAGTTAGAAAAATAAAAGTGTCATTTTGTCGCCTATTAACAATCTAAAATTATATTGCAAAGCCACATTTTGTAACGGTATTCATTTCAAAACATATCTAAAAGTTTTTATAAAAGCAAGTATGTATGGAAACCGATACACCTACTTCAGTAAGCTTTCTTTAAAAATATAAAATATATAGCGAAAAAAATTATGAATACTTTAAGTGGAAAAAACCCTTTTGACTATAACTTGACTTAATATAGGCAGGTACTGGCAATTTTCAATATTATTTTTGCCGAAAAAGGAACAACTGAAATGTTAGTTACAAGTTAATATTTTAGCTTTGAAGCTGTTAAAGCTTGAAGCTTGAAAAGCTTCTACATCATTAGTAATTTCACGTTTGTTAACAAACTAAAAGAAATGAACGTAGCCTGTTGTAAATGTGTTTGTTTTATTTTTACACGTCAACAAAGAAAAAGGAACTGAAAATTTATAGAGAATACTAGATGTTTCCATTCCAGATTCTGTTTGAAAATAATAAATTCATCTCATTACGTTGGATAGTCATACAAAATTTCATTTGAATGGAAGATTGTTATTATTTCGATAAATAAACAAAAAAGCATTTAAATGTTACTCGAATAGAGAGACAGAGACGTTTAATTTAATACTCTTACTATGTTTTATTTATCTTTCTTGTAAGATGAATCACAGGAAACTGGAGACTGTAAATTTGTATTTAGACACTACCAAATTGTAAAGCATCGACATCATTTATTAGATGTTATTAGTATTGACTTTAGAGAAAGTTAACGGTTAAGAGAAATTCAATTAATTTTTCTCTCGTGGAATTTTTGACGACATTTTAGAGGAGAATGTAATTCAATCAAATCGCTGGTGGTTAACTTCTTCGATCAAATCGAATGACAGCACTGTGAGACAAAAAATTATTCTTTTAAAAATTGTGCAGCAAGAAAAAGTTAAAACTTCAAGCCTCTTTCTAAATAAACTCTGAAGACTAAAAACGATATATAATACATACTGAAAATTGTTCTCTCAATTCTGTTCTGTTCTCCTCAAAAATATATTGATTATTTTGTTTGTGGTGATAGTAGAGTTCCCTTATATCTATGTCAACATCCCATTAATGGCTCGTTTGTGTATTATTAACTCGTTACTACACTACAAACACTATTAAATAAATGTTTAATTTACAACTACATAGACCTCAAGCTAAGGAACTCCCAAAAAAGTAAAGTGTTTAACCAAAAATTATGTATGTGTGTGAATGTAATTGGACCTAATAATTTTTATTTGCCACTTTCTCCTTTCAGACAATGTTGAATCGTCGTGCTTTCTCCGATGTATTGGCTGAAACACCTCGTCATTCTCGTTTGAAGGAGGACTCTCGTCAAATCGAGTTCGTTCGTATTGGTCAAGCACTAAAATTAGAAGCAATTGTACGTGGTGATGCTCCAACAAGTCTAGCATCAGCTGGTACAACTGGAACGGTTTTCAAACGATCACCATGGGAGGCCAATTGTTTCTATCCAGTATTTCCTGCTTATCCAATTGTGTGTGCTGACTCTTGGGGTGATAATAAACTAGTTATCGCTACTGAAGAAGGCGTCTATGTTGTTGAAGGTCAGATGTCAAATAGCTTTTTGTGTAAACTCTCTCTCGCTAGTTACTCATTATAAGCACCACTATATAGCTTTAACAATGATCCTCATTAACGCCTAACAATATACAGAAAATTTATTTTGTTTACTAATGACAAAAACAAACAATTAGCATTTAATTCAGAAATTTTACGAAATTTATTCAAAATTTTCTTATATTTAAATTCAAAGCTTTGATATTTCTTTTATTCATTCTATTTTTCTGGCCAAAAAGAATAAATGCGGATGCTTGTAAACCGAAAAAAAGGAAAAACAAATAAAGCTATGTGGGTAATTGGTTTTCATGGACCTTACCTTTACCTTTACCTAATAATGAAACTCGTAGAATTTCTAGACATGTCCAGGCAAAACAATTTATATCAAAACCGAACCGTTTCGAAATATCGCTACATTTCTATTTTATTAATATTAGACATTTATTAGAAACACAAAAGTAATATTTCCATTTTTAATATCACCCACAATCAGTTTATTTTCCCCTGAAATCAGCAATATTCTCACCAAATGTGGACGCTCGTAAATGGGGAAAAAAAGGTAAAACAAACAATGATATGTGGATAATTGGGTGGACTGTTGGTTAATCAAATATTTAGTGATTCATTGAAAAAATGCTTATTATTAGATTATACAATAAAAAACTTCAACCTAAAAAAAGGACGATACATTACAACTTGAAGATAACAGATGGATCTAGTTTTAAATTGTAATTTGCTATGAAATTGGAATCTTTACTATATAGAGTCAAAAACATGAAGGATGTGCGAAAAGAAAGAAGCCATAATAATATCCTGATAACAATCAAGACAAATTGCTAGCGAAAATTTAAATCAGGGCACTATCTAAGACACGGTTATTGCTTGAATTGTTGATACCTATCTTACTGTTGTGCAAAAATTAATTAGTGGTTGATTTTACTTACTTGCTGATCTTTGATTTTAGGATTTTCTTGATAATTAAAATCCCTCTCAATTTTTTTAATTAAAAATGAATATTCTTGAGATAATTTGAAAGAGACGTGAAGTTTTTGCATTAAAAAGGACATCAGAAGTTAATCTTAAATATAAAGACCAACTTTATTTGAATTTAAATTTCGACTAGAGACTTTTCATAGCATTTTTGTGTAATAAAAACTAAAAAAATTCACCAATTTTTTTTCTCTATATTTTCTTTTCTTAATAGTAGTTGAGCTTGAATAAGTCATACGAGAAATAAGAGATGTTTTTCTTGTTGAACGATATGAAAACATTTGTGAGAACACTCGAAAAACTTTTAATGGATCTGCGAAGAAATTGTCTGAAGCCCAAATTTGAATAAAATTGTAAGATCCCATATTATATGGAACATAAATTTTAGCTTTATCAACGTGAAATAGATATAAAAAAGGCAAAGTTTTACCATTTTCGATAAATCCAACCAATATAAATCTATAGTTTAAGTTGATTAATCAAACGCTTTTTGCTAAATTTCTATAAAATTTCCTCCAAATCTCCATAAAGTACAGATATACATATTTTTCGTTATTATGTCTGGAAATTCTTCACAAACTGTAATTACTTGCACAAAAACTGCTCATAATTTAGACATTCTACGAAAATACTGTAATAACTGTCGTAAAATGCTTAAAATATACAGTTTCTAAAGAGCTGTAATCTTTCTTGTTTTACAATTTCCAGATGGTAGTTCTCACCGATTAATATTCGACAAATCTTTACAAGTCAAACAACTTAATGTTGTTGAACCACATGGCATTATGCTTTTACTTGGCGGACATTCAAATAAAGAAGGAAAAATCTATGTATTTAGATTATCACAGATAGAATCATTGAATGATCCGAAAACAAGATATGATATTAAAGATCATCGAATGGAACGCACCAGAGGTACCAATCTATATGCCTTATCAAGACCTGGTAAGTTTATAAAATCTTTATATACATATCTGTTTCGCGTTTTTTGTTATACAGTTGCCAAATATTTAAAGTTATTATATCTACAAGCAGATTAATTAGTAGGTATTGTTTTAAGGACGGTTTGAACCTTCATTGTAATCAGTGAAATATGTCCAGCCTCCGGCTAGATTTCCTTTGTTGAAATAGGTGCTTGTTTCATTATCACAAACGTGTTTATACTGAATCTAGAGATTAGAATGGCATATTTTTTGTAATAAATCTTGAGTTTTTCTAATAAATATTTGAAATACCTATTACAACAATGCAGTGGTGAAATAACTTTTACCGTCAGCCTCCAGGTAATATTATATTATAAATAAAGAATTAATTTTATAAAAGCATATTGCAAATATTAATTCTAAAAGTCCTTAATTAGATGTTAAATATTATTTCCCGTGGAAATTTTCCATTTAGAGTGCAATACAAAACACAGAAGTACGTAATATAATTTCTATATTAAAACGTGTGCAAAATTGGTGGAGGCGCCGGGCGAAAATCCCTACTTTATCAGTGTTTTTATTGTGCTATTTGTACAAAATAATTAATTCTTCATTATTTTCGAAACCATTAAAGCATAAATCTATATTTCTTAACCACTGGAGTAATAAAATTTCTCATATTTTAACCAAAAGGTACTGTTATTTTACCATACAAAAACCATTTGTTTAATGTTTATTACACGTAATGTAAAATTTATAATACCATTCGGACAATTCTGGTGAATATTTTATACAACTATATGTAAACAGTCTAAAATCCGGACAAATCCTATTATTCGTATCAAAAACATATGGAATCTAACAACTTCAATTATTCATACAATTGTAATAGATTTCAGTTTACTTAATATCAATAAAATATTTGTATCAAAACGTAGATTTACTATGATGGGAAGTAAATTTGTTTCAATATTTTGACAAAGGTCGAACATTTTTATTTATAAAATATTCATGAAATGATACATTGCCTCGAGTCTTATCAAAATTGACAAGTTATTGCACGTAGAAAGGTACAAACCTCCTACGGTAGGATGATCCTTTACCAACCCGTTCTATTGAATTTAGAACCTTAGCCGCTCGAAGACCTTCCATGAATATTATATAAACAAGTTTTAATTAAAATCAAGATTCTATTGTGAATCTGTACATATGTGCGTTCAACCATTCGCAGCTATTTACATCATCAAAATCCGGGAATAAAACATTTTTGAAACAAACGACAGACTTTTTTTATAATCCATTGTGAAATATTTCCAAACCCATTTATTCATTCCAAATGGTAGGTGTAGCGTGTTTTATCTGTGAAATTCCACTTTGGAACACTGCTTCGACAATTTACCAATTACGCATCCATTTTAACCGGGAAAAAAAGCTTTCAATGTAATCCAACAAAAAAAAACTAAAAAGAGTATTTTTTTTGGAATTTCTTTGCATCATATTATTATTGTTAATATGATAATTGTCATCCAGGTGGTGCAAGATTACGAATGTGTGTTGCTGTTGGACGAAAACTGATTATGTTCCAATGGAAACATTCAGCAGCTTGGACAGCCTGGTGTCCATCCAGTGACACAGACACTATTGAAGGCTTCACATTTCTTTGGGTGAGTCACCACTATCAGATAAGCAATCCAAATTTAATTAAAAAACGTAAAAGAAGAAAAGCGGTTGACGAGTGTCGGAAAACATTTAATCTTTTTCTAATCAGTTTTGTTGAACTTGACATATTGCACAATTTGATAAGAATAGCATTATTTAAGCTTTTAAGATTTCTTACAGGACATTATCTACAATTCTTTCCGTTTATATTTTACCACAAAGAAAAATAAAGTACCATTAAATCGTGAAATCTTAAGAACTAAATTTATTATCTGAGCTCTTTAATTTACTTTAAGGAAAAAAAATGATTTCAGTCATTACTCTACTTGATATCCAATAATACTCAGGGGAACCATTTTCTTCAGCCGCATTATTTTGTGTTAAGGGTGGCTTCCCAGGTGTGTTACTGTGCAGCAATGGTCTCTCTTTTGTGTATTTATTTTAAAATGATTCGGGGATATTTAGAGATTTACAATTTCCTAATTTTAATTAACCACAAACTAAGAAAACGAGTTGTAGACAAACCTCGACTCCCAATCTTGTATAAATATTAATTATATCTGATTCAATAAATCATTAAATTTTAACAATCTTGTTTACTGAATCAACGTATCGCTTCCAATAATATTTCATTGCACATGCTAACATTATGAAAACTCATAAATAATGTTTTCTACGTGGTACAGTTATTACGCTCATGAATTTCACAGAGTCATGTCCGTGAGGTTGGTTTTGTCGTTTTTTTATCTATTCATTTCCAAAAAAAATCGATACCTTGACATTTCAATTTTTATACAGGAACTGAATTTAAACGAAACCCCAACAATGATGACAATACTGGATAGTGGCTGGAGTCCAAATTCACCATCACCCGGTGATATACTGGTCTGTGTTGGTTACAAAAATCACTGGGATATTGTTAACGGGCGATCAGGATATGCCCAACATTTACACACAGTTGAAAGCACGAAAGCACATCTAGTCACAGCACTTGACCTTTATGAAGATCAAGAAGTTCAACTATTACTTTGCTATAATCGTAAGCTATATGATTCATGTCGTCTGGTAACTTATTGAGTTTTTCTCCTCTCTCTCGCAATAAATTTTCAGACACTTGTCACTTCCAGAAAATCAATGAAGAAAACTCATCATCGACAGAATTCGATTTTCATTGGAATTCAGTGCCTACAGATATCGGTAATAAGAAATAATAATTACAAAACAGTATTTGATTAATTCAATCCTTTCAATTTAATATTCAATATTTCTAGTTTGTGCTTTTCCATATGTGATTGCATTCACATCAAATTCAATGGAAATTCGATTAATTGTCAATGGCAACTTAGTTCATACAATGTCAATGCCTAAATTACATTTGATTGCATCGAAGAATGATATTTTCTTTGCAACAACAGCACCAGAATTTTTCCCCAATCGAACGGATCGTTTGTTTGTCGACCGTCAACAGGAACTACAAAAATTATCACCACCATCCAGTCCGAACGGTGAGTGAAGCTTTTATTATTAATTTTCTGTTAATCAGCTGGTATTTAAATTGAAAATTTTTAATTAAATTACGAAACAAGAGAAAAATGTGCAACATGAACACAATCAATAATTCATTTAACTTGAAAAGAGGCGATAAATTGGTGAAAAATCGACGGAGGGAGAAAAGCGCCGACAAAGTAAAATGTTCTTTAATTTCACAAAGACATACGAAAATTGAAAACTGTAACAATAGACTTGTGTTTTATTTGGGGGTGGAGATACGAAATCAAAAGATCGGTCACAAACTTTTGTCAATAGATACTTGAGTTACGTCTCGCCACTACTAAATTCAGGACTCTTTGCGTTTTGGTGTTCTGATCTGGAACACAGCTTAGCTTATTTTGAGTGAAAATTAAAAAATGCATCTGGAAACGTCTTTTATACTGACGCTATTTACGAATCAATAATTGCAACTTTTAGCTTTCTATAATTTCCACTTGTTCAGAAAAAGAAAACTTGTATAGGTAGAAATTGCTATTCTAGAAACGTTGCTGCAGACTTTTACCGTTTTAACAAAGTATAACAGTTTTTGCTGTTAAAGTTAAAATTGCAAGTTTTCAACAGAAAGATATTCGTTTTTTTTCTAATGTACACAATTTCTCTGGCCAATTCTAATAATTTATTTGTTATTCTTAACTTGAGAAATCAATCAAATATATATTTTGTAAGAAAACAATTTTTTTTTTGACTATTTTTACGATTCTTCCAATATTTTCCAGAAAAATGACAACAAAATTGAAATCAATGAAAACACACGCGTATATATAACCAGATCTGAATCTGTCCACCGGCCGTCAAATTGTATTTTGCCAATGTTCAAAAATAAATTTTCAGTCGCAAAAACCAATCTTTGATAACACATATATTCACTCATCCTTCTCTATCATATTTTTTTATCCCCTGTACACATTGATAATATTGATACCACTTTTTCCTCTTATTTGCTCTCTCTTTCTCTCTCTCTCATGCTTGTTCTGTTATAGCATCGCCGGAAATACGTCCGTTACGTATCTATCGTATCCCAATTCATACATTGAACCGTACAGCGAATCCGGACCATCATGGTTGTGTCAATAGTAGCAGTGAATCGCCAACGACCTGGAAATCGACCGACTCAAAATTGACAGTACCGGATCAACCACGTGTATCCAGGAGTGCTACAAGCTCACCGGTGCCTCCGAAAAGCAAATTACCATCCTCTATAAAATGATAATCAATTTACATATATATTCATGTTTTTTTTTTGTAAAAAAAAAAATTGGGAAAATTTTAATATTATGATAATATTGTATATTTAAAATACTGTTTCCGGAGATGGTCGTGAATTTTAGTCCAATAAAGGACAAAAATAAGAAAAAAAATAAATAAATAAGTCATACATATGTATATATGTTACCGGCAATGTGCAAAATTAGGCAATTCGCGAAATGCCTAGTCAATTTGCAAAATGACTAA
>JAZBHA010000476.1:18325-62892 GCA_037464855.1 Iselma pallidipennis | reverse complement strand
ATGCCAGTATATTGGGCCGATCAATCCATGGATTTACCGGGCCGGTAACATACGACCAGTCCGCCCCTGCCTGTTGACAATAATATTCGGGACGGTATACATAAATTGGGAAATATTCGAAGAAAAATAAACTAAATCTAGAAAAAATGCTAATTGATCCGTTGAATATCTCAATATACGAAATAAGAAAAATAAATAACGACGGAAAAATAAAAATATAAAGAGAGAAAGAGGGAAAATTCTTTATTTTTCGAATGTATAATATATAATCAAATAAAGCCTCGCCCTGCAGATTTTCTCTTCTATATTATTATATATCTATATACTACCTACTTTAACAAATACATACAAAAAAAAGAAAAAAAATTCAATCTGACGAATATGTATGTATATGAGGGATGATGTCTGGCGACGGAATGCCTTCCAGTTACGGATTCTAACTTTTATCATCAAATAACTATCTACTTTCAGATAACATTTTTCAATTTCGTTAAGCCTTTGTTGACTGTGAACACAATATATTGTGAACAATATATGTATAGGTATGTGAATTGACAAAATTTCATCAAATTATTAAATTTTCAAAAAACAATAAAAATTTGCCAGCCCTATTTTATTTCATATATTATATTTGAATATGAAGCTTATCAGTTTCAACCTTTTTCCCTCTTTTCTTCTCTTCGAATTGCTACAAAGTTTCTGGAAAATACTGTATCAAGAAAATTAAAATAAGCAAAGCATAAAATCATCACCAATTCTCAATTATTAGGAGTCGACTTTAGTAAAGCAAGTAATAATAATAAAATATGGAGAATCAAGTAATAATGAATTTGTGAAATTTCCAAAGTTTATGATTTTATGTTATTAAATTTCTATTTAGTGAATATTCAACAAAAGCGAAACAACTCCTTAGTTAATTGGTGTAATTAACAACGTAATAAAATATCTGTAAAAGAAAAGCCGAGTTGGTTGTACGTTGCGAAATCAACTTTTACCCTCTTTCTTTCTTGCTCGCTCTCCCTGTATATACTCGTATAATATCTTTTCATCTTTTCGCTCGTCTTGTAACAAATCTAAATTTGTAATTAACTAACCGTTCGGAAAATAATCAAAGTTTAAGAGAGAGTGAGTTAATGAGGCAAAAGTTGTGAGCACCAGCTCACAGTTAGTATTGTATTAAATAAGAAACATGCAAATCGCGAAACAACTTCATTAATATTCTTCTTTGGATTCAGTTTCGGGGGTATAGGCTAATTTGATACATATTGCCACCCATCCCATCACCCGGTTCCATTCAATCCTTCAAATGGGGAATTTCACTGTTGTTTGGTTTTTGTGCCGCCACCGCCATTCGCCGGCGATCGATTATTGTTCCCCAAAAACTAAGAGTATTTGTAAAAAGCTCTTAAGTTGAACTAAAGTCATCCAATTCCCTATCCATTTTTAATACAATCCAGGAAAAAAGCCACCGCCAGTATTGTCTCTCTAAGCTAGTAAAGAAATCGGCTTCGGTTAACACGGTAAAGCAATTACTGCAAAATTTAAAAGCGCGTAATCCACTTAAGGGACTTCGAGTCGACAGTTACTACATAGTTAATGGATCTTCTTTTTGGATAGTTTCGTGGCCACCGACGGTTGTTTTCTTTTTCTATAGACGAGGATAGGTGGGGTTTGTGTGTGGAAAGGACAACGGAAGCAAAGGATAGTTTGAACTTCCGACGCTTATAATCGTGTATGTCTATAGCCTCAAGCTTACATCAAGCACCAACAACAACAACAACAATGACGAGAAATAAAACGAGATACAAGCTCGGAACGGTTTTTGTGTTGATAAATAAACCGGCAATTAATTGAAATGCAGTGTTAAATAATGGCTTCAGGAATAATTCGCACGCATCTTAATAAGGAGCAATGTTTCAGTTTCCAATTTCTACGATTTCTACAACCACAACTTTTCAGCTGAAATTAATCCATCGATGCTTACAATATGATTTTATTTATTTAGAATTTCCACAATCTGGATATAATTGAATTAAGTTGGCCGTTCTCCCATTCGTTGTTTAGAGAGTACTAATGGTGGTGGTGGTGGGTTATATGGAGGCGGCGGTATAGTAGTGGAGGCGGTGGCAGTATATTTCGGTCCCAATTCACTGTGTGTATGTTTTATCAGCGCCGTTCCGCAGTCAGATTATTCTATTACCGCGTATCAACATCGGGGAAGGCTAATTTTGTTTAGTCTCAAAACATTTCATTGTTTCAAGTGGATCAAAAATTCAACGGAAGGTTAATTACAGTTGCATTGATCGTAGCTGAAGGCAAATTATGACAAGGATGGAATAATAAAGGCGAAAAAGGAAACGATGGCGGTGGTGGCGGCGGCGGCGGTAGTCCTCCTCTTTCAAACCAACGATATAACAAAAGTAAACGAAGGAAACACCCACGATGAAAATTGTCCGGATTTTGATTTTCTTATCAAATCACAATATTGAAATTGTTCGAATTTAGTTCCAAATAAACACAAAAGACCCAGATCTATCAATTTTAACTAATCAACATTTTCTGTTAAACCAATTATTGTGGGAATCTGACGGTGTCATTCGATCTCTGGAGAGACGCGGCCACCCTCTTTTGCATTTCACCCGGTTGTTAATAGAGAGTTTTAGATATATTTGCATTTCCAATTACCTACCGGGGGTGCAAATGTTATGGTTCATCAATTTGTTGTTAGGTTTAATTAATTAACTCTAACATACAACAATAATAATTTTATTATTTAGAATAGAGTAACAAGTAGGCAGGCAGTGATTACGTTTATTCAGTTGATGCTTGTCATGATATTTTAAACTATTAAATCAAAATATAAGCTCGATTTTGTGTGTGTGTTGTAGAACCCTCGTTTAGAAGATGATATGATAACATAAACATCAGAGATAGCTCTCTAGACCTTTTGTAGTCTATCGACATGTTCCAACTCGTTATCTAAGATTGATAACCTATCGAATAACTATAATATTATGTACTTATATGTATATGTAACACATAGACCGTATATAAATCGGCTATATATACTCCCGTCGTGGACCTAAAACAAACATTCAAATTGTTTCAGTAGAAGTGATTGTATTTATTAATGCGATGATATGAGTTATTGGATGTGGATTTAGCTGGCATTTTGCCGGACGAACAATAGAAGGGATTATTAAATATGTTATTGTTAGAGACTGTAGCCCCCAATGCATTAGTTTAGGGCTTTAACTCAATTTTGACGAGACCACATATATGAGGATGAACGTGCGCGGTTTCCGTTTATTTACTTTAAAAAGTGCCAGTCCAATCAATATATAGAACAGTAGATGCAAATCGATGTAAAATCGCAGTTAAATCGTATGATTGAAGCCGAAATGACACCACAGTTAGTCATGATTTCTAGTCAAATTTTAATACACCAGGTGGACAACGCTATTTCTGGTCAAAGTCGGCAATAACCCGAGAATGTGGGACCATAGCTTGTTAAAAATTGGCATTTGTTGGTGTTTCTGTCTGAAAAAACCATGTAGATTGATTGAAAACGGTTGCAGGCGTCACATTATTGACAATCGAATTACAGGTAGTCTGCATTACCGATTAGTCGCTTCGATTCATCATCGACTTTATCCAGAAATTGCGTCGTACACCCGATAGAACACCATCCTTGCGGCAATATAAAAAGCCCTTGTTCTCATTATTCATAACAAAAGCAGGAATTATAATGCAAATATCATTTAATTGTATAACACGTCTATGCGAATGTCATTTCCACACAACAACAATCATATCAAAATCATATTTAAATGCTAATAAAAGTCTTATTATATTATTTTAAAGCTGGAAATATACGGATAAATTTTAATTAAGTATATTTGATTTTTTTTTATACTATAGGTTTGGTTTAAGAATCGGCGAGCTAAATGGCGAAAACAGAAACGGGAAGAACAGGAACGGATGAGAAAAATCCAAGAGGAAGATATTTGTCGGGCCGAACAGCAACAACAGCAACAACAGTCGCAACCACAACAACAAAAAGTCGCTCTATCAGCACCGAATTTTAGTGATGAAGATTCGTCCGATTTGGAGGTAGCTTAATTTTTTCTTATCAACAACAATAATGATAATAATTATAGTAGTTATGAATTAACAAATAACAAAAAAAACAAGTTGAAATATTATCGGTTTTTATCTAGTCAATTGTTGTTTCTGTATAAATGTAAATTGGTTTGATTGAAATTTTAAGAGAATCAATTGAACGTTGATCATTCAAATTGATATTTGATGCAAAAAATATGTATACGTTTTCTTTATTATTATTATTATTTTTCTTTTTCAAGTTTCAATAAATAAAATTAAAATTGATTGTTATTATTTTGAATTTTGTAAATATTAGATGTAATTTTTAAATGTAAAATGACAATGTTATCATAATTTAATAATTGTAGATTATTGCATGCTTGATTGTATAAAAAAAACAATATTTAAATAAAACATTTTCACAAACCTTTGATTATTTGATTTGCGACCAATCCGCCCTTTTTAAGAACATAAAGGTACAGCGTGGGAGTCTCTTAATATTTATCCACCATAAAATTGGAATAGGTATACTTGTTCAAAATTAGACAATTTCTAATGCAAACAAGTCGGTTTTATGGGTGTTGCCGTATTTTGAAACAATCCGTCTTCCAAATTTTAGCTTTTTGCAAGAAAAGTCAAGAAAGTATCGTAACTTTTCGTTACTGGGATGGAATATTTATCAAAATATGAATTACTCGTCCAAACTAAGAAGAACTTTGATCGAGCGACGCTGCTGTTGCAAAAACCACGAATCCCTCCGTTTGTTTAGCGAAAATATGCACGGCAACTTTGTTCGCATAAGCTTGGACGATTAATAGTTTTCTTTAGTTATTAAACGGATTTCAAAAGAATATCAAAAAACTAATTTTATTTATTTCCAATCTCAAATATACAATTTTCTACAGTTGCAGACGTCGTGAATATTTACATTTTAGTCCCTTGACAACAGTTAAATATTGACAAAACGACCTAAAATAACAGACAAGAAGTAACAGAAAACTTGTAGCAATTTGTCTATATTGACGAAATTTTGCTGACTATATGACAACCACCTGGCTATAATTTTACGCAAAATTTCGAAAAATGACACGCCTGAATTGTGAAGAACCATTAGTACCATTTTACGAAAAGAACAAATAATTATCGAATTACCTACCATCAGTACTATCCCTGTTAGTATAAAATACCAATGATAATAATAATAATAATGATAATGATAGTAATGAGCCAAGGGAGAGGAAAGATTTTTACGGCCTCTTTGAATTTAATTAAACCCGATGTGTTTACACAGGAGGGGTCTGTGACATAATTGTTGGCTGTTTAACGTTCACTTTGAGGTTTTAAATCTTGATCATATATGTATCTCTCTATGGTCGGTTAGATGCGATACAAATGTTAACACTCTTTAGTCGACCTAATTATCTAATTTTTTATGTTTCTTTTTGTTTACTTTGTTGACTCTATTCGAAACTTTCAGTTGCAACACTCCTTTATCAATTGTTATCAATAATTGCCAAAAGATTTGCAAAAATTCAAAGATTGTTCTAAATTTTTGCTCGCAGGATATCTGGCAATCTGTTATCTTACTGACGGAAATTGTTTGAATTATATGGAGCGTGTAGGATTGACGATGAAGCCCCAGAATCTATCCAGTTGATTATCTGAAACCATTTAATTGTTCTATCTTGACTTACACTAAGTATATTACAGATATAAATTTGATAATTTGCCTATTTGTAGACGAGTTGTTTTGGGTTCTTTTTTCTGTTTTTTTGGATCAATCATTTACTACTACTACCATTATGGCGATATGTTTTAGAGACCAGATGCACGATATATGGATCTGTATAGTAAGATCTAAGGGTTGAATTGGCGTAATCCCACCTTAATCCATACGGTAGATTAACTATATTGAATGAAAAAGATCGGTGGGTTTGACAGTTGTGATGTAGGTACAGTATGTATGGATTTATTTAACTGGCCACCCGAAATGTAGACATATATCTATATACAAGACTTAAAAATCGATTTTGGATAATCCAAAATTTCCGATCATATGAATAATATTTGTTGTACTACTTTTCGGTAGGTATATATTGTGCAGACTCGAACTTCAATATTGGAATTTTTCTCTGAAAAATCGTATTGAAAGAGTCAAATTAGTTGCAGGTATTGTTAAAAGATAGGATTTTCTTGGCCACCATTGAGAAGTTAATGTGTAAAATTGGGCGGCAATAACTACAACAAGCTTTACTCAATCTACCGTATAAACGAATTCGTTACGATATTTCGTAATTTTTTAAACAGAACGTATTGTGAGAAAAATGGTAGGTATACTTCTATTGATCAATACATAAAACACGGAAAATATAGACTCAATTTAGAAATTCTATTTTATCTTTCACATATCCACTTTGTGATGTATTGACAGAAATGAAAATAAAATACGAACAACAATATTTTCCATAACAGTGGCGTAACGATTTCCAAACAGAAGTCGTAAGGACGTTTTTCAATCTTTGTAAAGAAATGTGACCAATCGGGGGCCAATAGTCCCTACTGATCTGACGGGCGCACCAATAAATGCCTCTCCCGCCTGGTCATATGACATGTAAGTCAATCAACAATGAGTACAGGCGAGACCATCGATGGTCTCGGTACAGGTGGTTAAATTAAAACTAGCACTCTACACCACTGTTTCGTATGCACAATGCATAGAATACAATTCACCCTTATTTCCCGTAATAAAAAACTATTAATTAACCATCAATATTTTTTCCTCCTATTTGTTGTTTGATTGTCAGCGTTGTTGTTATTATTTCGTGTACACCATAGAGTTATTATTTATTAAAATCAACATTCGACTCTATAATATTTGTTTTAATCGTTTTTTTTTCATTGATTATTTTTGTAAATTTCTTTTTATTACCCCATCTGTTTATTGTTATTTTTTTTAAAAATCCTACATTTGTTATGCCATATCTCTTGAATTTCTAATCGAAATGAATTAGCAATCAAATCATCCCCATATATTAAAATCTATCATCACCCTCTTGCCATCCTTTTTGATGATAATTGTGTGTATGTCAATTCGTCAGCTGGCAAAGTACTTAACGCCCTCTCATCATCACCTCAGTTTGTTCTCCCTTTTCTTCTATAGTGGATATTGGACACCCTATACACACATACACACACATAGACTAAATAATGGACTGTTGTCTTATCACTCCTTATCACAATAGTGCTTGACTATTACACCGATTGCAGCCTATTTCCCAGTCTTTTGTGTTGGATATTGAGAAAGGATATGAACTGACACTTGCACTCCTCATAATACTACAACACATCTCTGCCAGTAATATTAAGATGGGCTATCATTTTCTTAGAAGTAATTTAAACGATTTGATTTTGATAATAAATATTAATATTAATAATGGGGTGGAAAGGTGTCGTGTGTGTGTAAAAATAATGACCGCACCCCGTAAAATTACTTATATATGACGAGTGAAAAATATCAAATTTCACATCCGACTAGTAGTTAAATGTGTTAATGGATTTACATATGGCAAACATGAACATATACACACACATCCTTAATTTTTGATTGCTTATCAAACGGCATATGTCACCAGGGCAATTAAAAATAGGTTAAATTGACTATAGAAGATCAAATAAGGACCACATTTGGAACTGGTCTCTATCAATACACACAGATTTTTTATATATACCTATATAAGACTTTAATAATAGAAAATAATCTTGGATTTTTTTGGCTCAATCAGGATCAAGATTTAACCCATTGTGGTGGCATCTTGTTGCTATTTTCAAGCTGAAAGATTACGATCAAACTACAAAAAGTACAACTCAATTGAAGATTAAACCTATTGTGTTGTCGTCTCGAAAACGACAGAAAATTTTCAAATCTATTTAGAAATTTTTGATAATTTTCGACAATAATTTGTACCAGTAACACATCTATACCTAGGTATGTAAAAAGGGAGATGTATGTACAAATAGGGACCACTCCGGTGGCCGATGATTTAAATGAAATTGATGGAGCGTACGCTTGCAAGGGATTAAAAAATCTTACAGCATGTTGGAGCCATTCTTAGCATTTCTTCAGTTTAGCTTTTCAAAATACGAACATTTCAAGAGACCGCATCTAACACGAACTATAAACACAGTTTTAAAAGAATAAGTCGTTTCAATAATTCTATGCTTGGTTGGTGTTTTTAACGTGCCGGTGAGGTTTTATCGTTTTATGCGATTCGAAAATCGTAAAGCCCTAACTACAACAAGAAAGATTCGCTACACACACAAACGGGAACAAGACAGACTAATCTATTTTCTTTTCTTGGACCTAAAATCAATAATTTGATGAAAATTTGTAAAATTTCGATTGTTGTTTTGGTTTTATTCGTATATAGAGTTCGGATGAAGGTGTGTCTCACGTGTGGGGTCCATCCCAGGTACCAAAGGCCTGTCAACAAACACGGGATTACCAATTGTATCCTTAAACTGTTTGTAATCGATATGGTCTACCGGCTACACCAATCTAGAATCCTCGACAACAATAGCAAAATGGACTAAATTTGAGTTGACGATCTGTTATGAAAATCTGGACTATACCCCTCAATATCCCACATACATCTCTTGGAACAACCAATTGAACCTCCAGAGAACAAAGGGAAACTAAGAAGATATGGAATTTTGCTTGATAAAACTAACTCCTTCTTTGATTAATAAAAACAAATTGTGCGATTTTTGTGTATATTCCGTTATGAATACAAAATGTACCTGAAATTTCCCGTTTTATTTATTTTTTTTTAAATTGTAAATACGACCGTCTACATTTTAATTTCCAACTTTTATTTTAACGAATTAACAGGACTTAGAACACACCCGTAGGTAGCAAGGGGATTTTATACCTAGTTGATCCTGGCAACGGCAACTTTAGAATAAAGCTGGTGTACTTTGGCTCAACTCATCGTACTAATTACTTTATCCATTGTGACTGGAATCGACTTTAGAATCCAACACCCCACCTTAGAAAAGACATATCTAATATTAAAGCTTAACAACGTTCAGGCTTTATTACAAAGACACAGATCAACGGAAAACGCCCAAAAAAAAAATTAATTAAAATATCATTCATGTGAGCACTAGTAATACGGACAACACTAATATAATAGCACATTTCTTCTATTAAATTAATATTAATTAGAAGAAAATTGGGGTTGAACAGGGCGAAATTTGACGAGAAAATATTGATTATTACCAAGGTGCAACGATTTTTATATAAAAGAAATGCGTCAAATCTTGTCCAAGAAAGTGATTTCTAAAATCTCAAAGTTAATTTTTTGATTACTTTTAGTCGGGGGTTGCTGTTTGAATTTCCCGCTTCGTTCGTTGTCTACCACCACCAGATGTCAGCACTTTCCGTCATCCATAAACTTTTAGGATTTGTGAGGTTGGCAATAGTGATTAATCTGACAGAATTTTGACAGTTTTGACAGATGACAACAACATAACCTAATTATTGTAAACGAAACGTAACATAGAAGTTTTACGTTTTTATTGATTTTAATGATAAAAATACGCAAAAATTAGAAAAAATGAATGAAGTTGAGAAACTCGAGTATTTATCTTTGGTATCCAAAGTGTGTACTGAATTAGAAAACCATCTAGGAATGAATGACAAAGATTTAGGTTAGTTGTACAATCAATAATCCGTTTCTTTTAAAACTAATTTTTTTACACAATTTTTAGCCGAATTTATTATACATTTATCAGAAAAGCACGATACTTTCGATACATTCAAGAAAGCTCTAGAAGAGAATGGTGCGGAATTTTCAGATTCTTTTGTCTCAAATCTGTTACGGATTATCCAACATATGCGCCCGAAAAAGTCACACAATCATACAAATACTTCGTCAGGATCAACGATGACGGCAACAGAACAAAATGATTTAGCAGTGAAATTCCCGGGTTTAGCGTTACCAAATGAAAAACCCAAACTATTAACGGATTCCGAACCGGAAAATGACAATGATGACAAGCTTGAGGGTGATGGTGATGATGATAATGATAAAGATGTTGTTGCTGATTTGATGGCACAATTTGAGGCTGATGCTCCATCAAAGATCAGTAAAACAACTACCAGACATCGTAGTCGTAGTAGAGACAAGAAACGAGAACGATCTAGATCACGGTCAAGATCTCGTTCTAGATATCATCACAGGAATCGATCGAGATCTCGAGATCGACGTCGACATCGTTCAAGAAGTCGAGATCGATCACGACGTCATCGTTCCCGATCTCGAGACCGACGGAGATCCAAAGAGAGACGGCACAGGAGTCGTGATCGATCTAACATTAAAACGAAACGTGAAAGTCCAGAATTGGATGAGGATCCCATCCCGGGCAAGGTAATTCTATTGATTATTTTTATTATAACTGTATTACAATAACTTATATTTTTTAGATTTATAATGGAAAAGTGGCAAATATAGTACCATTTGGGTGTTTCGTTCAATTAGAAGGTTTAAAACGACGATGGGAAGGTTTAGTACATATTTCACAATTGAGAGCTGAAGGGCGTGTTACAAACGTATCGGAAGTTGTATCTCGTGGTGCTAAAGTTAAAGTGAAAGTCTTATCAGTTACTGGTCAAAAAGTGTCGTTATCAATGAAAGATGTTTGTCAAATGACTGGAACTGATTTGAAACCATCATCACATGCACCAGCCGAACCTGAAGATAAAGATCGTAATCCAGATCGACCTATGAATAGTAGTACGTCGGTTTTAAGACTTCCAGTTGGTATTGATGAAAATGAGGAGATTTCAAGGAAGAAAGTTACGAGGATTTCGAGTCCTGAACGATGGGAAATCAAACAAGTAACTATCCATTATTGGCAATTTTCTTCAAATATTATTAATGTTTTTATGTTAAATTCTAGATGATCTCATCTGGTTGTATTGATAAGAGTGAATTACCTGAGTTCGACGATGAAACCGGTCTATTACCAAAAGATGAAGACGGTGAAGCTGATATTGAAATTGAATTGGTTGAAGATGAACCACCATTCTTGCAAGGTCATGGTAGAGCATTACACGATCTAAGTCCGGTACGAATTGTAAAAAATCCAGATGGATCATTAGCACAAGCTGCAATGATGCAATCAGCATTAGCTAAAGAACGTCGTGAACATAAAATGCTTCAACGTGAACAAGAAATCGATTCACAATCATCTGGCAAAAATAAAAACTGGATTGATCCATTACCAGATGATGATGATACAACAAAATTGAATTCAGTACGTGGTATTGGTTTACAATCACAAGATCTACCTGAATGGAAAAAACATGTAATTGGTGGTAAAAAATCATCATTTGGTAAAAAAACAAATCTAACAATTATTGAACAACGACAATCATTACCGATTTATAAATTAAAAGAGGAATTAATTAAAGCTGTTACTGATAATCAGATATTGATTGTTATTGGTGAAACGGGTTCAGGAAAAACGACACAAATTACACAATATTTAGCTGAAGCTGGATTTACAGCACGTGGTAAAATCGGTTGTACACAACCAAGACGTGTTGCTGCTATGTCGGTGGCGAAACGAGTTGCTGAAGAATTCGGTTGTCGATTAGGACAAGAAGTAGGGTATACGATTCGATTTGAGGATTGTACGAGTCCTGAAACGATTATAAAGTAAGTTGTTCTATTTGAAAACTGGATTTTTCTTTAAATTGGCTCATTTTCCAGGTACATGACTGACGGTATGTTGTTACGTGAATGTTTAATGGATTTGGATTTAAAGGCATATTCTGTAGTAATGTTGGATGAAGCTCATGAACGTACAATCCATACAGACGTTCTATTTGGTTTATTAAAACAAGCCGTAACGAAACGGCCCGAATTAAAATTAATTGTAACATCAGCAACGTTAGATGCTGTGAAATTTTCACAGTATTTCTTTGAAGCTCCAATATTTACAATACCAGGTCGTACATTTCCAGTGGAAGTTTTATATACTAAAGAACCAGAAACTGATTATTTAGATGCTAGTCTGATAACAGTAATGCAGATCCATTTAAGAGAACCACCTGGTGATATATTATTATTTTTAACTGGTCAAGAAGAGATCGATACAGCATGTGAAACATTATATGAACGTATGAAATCATTAGGTAAAGATGTACCGGAATTGATTATATTACCTGTATATTCAGCATTACCATCTGAGATGCAAACAAGAATCTTTGAACCGGCACCAGCTGGTAGTCGTAAAGTTGTGATTGCAACAAATATAGCTGAAACATCATTAACAATTGATGGTATCTTTTATGTTGTTGATCCTGGTTTTGTTAAACAGAAAGTTTATAATTCAAAAACCGGTATGGATTCATTAGTTGTTACACCAATTTCACAGGCACAAGCTAAACAACGTGCTGGACGTGCTGGTCGTACTGGACCTGGTAAATGTTATCGTTTATATACAGAACGAGCTTATCGTGATGAAATGTTACCAACACCAGTACCAGAAATCCAACGTACGAATTTAGCAGCAACTGTTCTACATTTAAAAACAATGGGTATTAATGATTTGTTGCATTTTGATTTTATGGATGCACCACCAGTTGAATCATTAATAATGGCTCTGGAACAATTACATTCATTGTCAGCGTTGGATGATGAAGGACTTTTAACACGACTAGGACGACGTGTAAGTTTTATCGATTATTTAATCAATCAGAGGTATTATTTTTATTTGTTGTGTCTTTTTTTCAGATGGCTGAATTTCCATTGGAGCCAAATTTAGCGAAAATGTTGATAATGTCAGTAGCAGTACAATGTTCCGATGAAGTATTAACAATTGTTAGTATGTTAAGTGTACAAAATGTATTCTATCGTCCAAAAGATAAACAAGCAATTGCTGATCAGAAAAAGGCGAAATTCAATCAACCTGAAGGTGATCATTTAACATTATTAGCTGTTTATAATAGTTGGAAAAATAACAAGTTTTCGAATGCTTGGTGTTATGAGAATTTCGTACAAATTCGAACATTAAAACGGGCACAGGATGTCAGGAAACAATTATTAGGAATTATGGATAGGTTTGTAATTACTAGTATTATTATTATTATTATTGTGGATTGATCAAAATTTGTTTTTAGGCATAAATTGGATGTCGTGTCAGCAGAGAAAAATACAGTTCGTGTTCAAAAATGTGTTTGTTCTGGATTCTTCCGAAATGCTGCCAAAAAAGATCCACAAGAAGGTTATCGGACACTTGTCGATAGTCAAGTTGTATATATTCATCCATCTAGTGCTCTATTTAATCGTCAACCAGAATGGTAGTAGTTTTGCCCGCTATGTTCTTCCATCAAATTACTAAAATTGTATTAAATTTCCAGGGTAATTTACCATGAATTGGTACAAACTACAAAAGAATATATGCGTGAAGTGACAACAATCGATCCGAAATGGTTAGTTGAATTTGCACCGGCATTCTTTAAATTCTCCGATCCGACAAAATTGAGCAAATTCAAGAAGAATCAACGATTGGAACCACTTTATAATAAATATGAAGAACCGAATGCTTGGAGGATATCACGGGTTAGAAGAAGACGGAATTAAAGTATTTATTCTTAGATTAATTCTTATTATATATTTTAAACTAATCGTCAAATATACTTCTAACTTTTAATCTACGGTCTTTGTTTTTATCAAATTTTTCCCGATTCCTTTTATTATTGAAAGTTAATTGATTGAAGTCAATATTTGCCGATGGTGTCCATATCGATTTTCTTGGTTTATATTCGATTTTTTTTGGTTGGATTTCATTTTCATCGGCCAGTTTCCTTCTAGGCACGTGTCGTAGAGCATATTTCCAGTCACCTGTATGTTTGGCATCCAATAGAATGGATGTGACTTGATTTAATGTTAGACTTTTTCCGGATCCTGAACCCCATTGTAAATAGCGATCTAATGGTAATTTTGCCATCCTTAAACCTTCTTCTTTAGCTCGGGCTAATGATAGTGGTTCATTTTTCACCTATAATTATCAATTTATAAGAATATGGTTTGTTTGAAATTGATAACAACAATACTTTATCAACAATTGCTCCAATAATGTAGACAGAATCGTGATCGTATTCTGTTAGTTCTTCACGACAATGTGGTGTTAAATAGACCAGTTTTTCAGTTGGAAAAAGGTCTAAATAACTGGTTCTATGGACATTCAATGGAAACCATGTTTCGAATAATTGTGGAATATGTCGATGTAACGCTTGGATTAAAGTACTGTCAGGATTTGCGTTACAATAATGTAAATCGAAGGGTTCTAAAAAAAGAGTGAGAAATTTTAGCTTCTATTAAACTCATTTGATGGGGATGGTATTACCGTCATGGTTTCGATTTTCAGCAAATAACAACATTAATTGTTTGGCACAATTAATATTCTCTCTACTCGTCATATTATTATCGTATCCACAATCTACAACTAATTTCTGTCCAAATTGAATCATTTGTATCAATCGATTATTGTACATTTGATTCATTGTTGAATCATAAAAACGTAAAAAAATATTATTATGTTGTAAATCACGTGTTGCTACGAATTCATCAAAAGTTTCAACTTTTTTCTTTTCACCTAATGTATTTTCACGTTCTAATCGTTTCTGTTCTTTCTTCAACTAAAAAAAAATAAATAAAATTCATAAAATAGAGAGGATTGTTGTGTCAAATTTTGATTACTTGTCGATTTTCTTTCTTCTTGGTTGTTTTGAACAAAAATTCGTAATAACGTCGTCTTGCTATAAATCAATAAATAATTATTGTAATCAATGTAATTATTTAAATAATTCAAGTTTACCAGAGATTGTTTCACGTTTTAACAATTCTTTCCAATGATGTTCGTGTAAAGTTGAATCTTCCGGTACTAGACGACCTTCTTGACGCCAAACTTCCGCCTCTAATTGTAAAACTTTTAATTTATGTTCAAGTTTCTCATCACCACCAGTAATTTCTTCAATATTTAATTGATTTTGATCCGGATTTTCAGAACAAAAATGCCTTGAAATAATTGGAACAGTCCTATTAATTTTTGTAGAATTCGATACGATATTTCCGAATTTAGTTAAATTTGTTGCTATTTTAACTAATTTTAACATGATTTTTTGATCTTTTCACTGTTTTTTTGGATAAAATAATTAAATTTTTGGAATATTTGTCACGATATTTTTTTAGGTTAAGTTTACATAACCTCAATCTGCAATTGTCAAAATCAAGGGGTGCGTTCAAAAATTCTTGGTAAGCTTGGTAGGCTGCAATGTGACGTCACGAATAACGGTTTGTTGACAAATGAGATTTGTGGAACAGGATAGCTATATGAATTAACCAATGACCTGCATCGTTAGTATTCATTATCTCTCTTTCTACATCTACCAAGATTTTTGAACGGATCCAAGGTGGTTTCAAAAAAAGGCGGAAAATTTGAATTTTACGTTATTTTTCCGCATTAAGAAAAATAACATAAATATTGGCAAACCAAAACAAAACTTAGATTTTCTGTATCAATATAAGCTTATGAATTAGGTCCAATGCTCATTTTCTTGGATATATATGTACTTGAATTTATTTTTCTAATGCTGATTTTTTGTGTTTATTCATTATTATACATTTTTATTCTGGTCTAAAAGTGTTGAATTTTCAGAAATTATTAAAAAAGACTGGAGAGACGTATTCCTCGAATACTCCCTATAATCTAAATTACATGTTCCTAAAATAGCACATGGAATTATTGAGAAGACTGTAATCAATAACAATTTGTGTAATTAGCAATTGAATAAATTATGTCGCCTTTCACTCAGTTAAAGAAAAAGTTTGTGAGAAAATCACGCACAGAGCCGTAATTAGCATATCGCCAGCGTGGCCCCAGCCACAGATGCTGAAGATTAGTTTGCGGACCTAATTAGGGTAAAATCGTGACCCTCACCCTCTGCAAAAACACATCAGCTAAAAAAAAAAAAAATAGAACTGAAGAGGATGATTCTCTTACCTTACCCTTTATCTTCTGAAAATAAGGGCTACCTTCTGTATTTAGCCATGGCCATAAGCGCCAAAAGTTCTAGTTACGGCTCTGACCACGCATTATGAAAAGCAACAAGTCTTTGGGGTCGTTAGAAGTGGTAATTATCTATTCTGCCTTATCAAGGTGAAGTTTAGTCATAAGTACCTACACTGTATCTTTTGTAGACCCATGAACCCATGGACCAATGCAGGTCAATCTAAAAATACAAAATTTCTTCAGCTTCCAGTGGGAGTTAGATCGTTTTCCTTTTTTTTCGATACAATTATAAATTAATTTTTCATTCAAAGCGATAAAATTGTCTTCCACGTGTCAGGGTATTAGGTATCGGAACCAAAAAAAAGGGACTTATAAATATCACGAGAAAGAAGTAGATCAAACAGTGATTGAAACTAGAACAGAAACGATTTTAATTGAAATTGTGCCGAAAAAGATTGTAATAAAGTGTAGAAATCTTATCAAAAAAAAAAAATGGTCGAAAGAAAAGTGTTTGATTTTAATCGACGAATTTTAGTAATTGCCAGCCTTTTAGTTCCAAAATTTTCATCAAAATTATCTAAAATTTTCTTTGTTTTTTATCGATTTTTCTATTGGATTATTGTTTATATTTATATTCCAATAACCGAAATAATTGTTTTATTTGATCTTTCTTTGAATTATTACGATATTATTAGAAATATAAATTTTCTAACGACACACCTTCTCGGATTATTTAAAGTAATCCTATGGTATCGTAATCGAAAATCATTAATAAATCTACTGGAAATTCTTGAAACCAACGAATATATCAATGATGAATGTGAAATTTTCAATTCAACAAAAATTTGGATAAAATATTCGAAAATCGGCCATCGATTAACATTAATATCATTAATTTTTCCACATCTTTGTGTTAGTTTTGCTTGTTTCCCACAAATAATTTCAACAACAATCACTCTACTATCATCATCATCATCATCATCATCATATCGAAATACAACAATTGAACAATCATTCAATGATTTAGGTTTTGTTGTTTGGATGCCATTCAAATATAATACACCAACAACATATATTGTTGCATTATTTTATCAATTCTTCATAATGTTAACATGGGCATATCCGATTGTTGCAATCGATACATTATTTGTGAATTTAATGAATTTCACTTCAGCACATTTTGTTATTTTACAACATGCTTTCCGGACGATAACAGACCGGAAACGACAACGAATTGAAGAAATTGATCGAGAAATGAAGCGAAATTGTCGACATTTACAGACGATCATGAGGTAATATTTAGTAAAGTTTTTCATAGAATTTAATTAATAAAATTGTAGAGTTTGTGATGAAATTGAGAACATTTTTGGGTTCCTGAATCTTTGTCAAGCTGTATCGACATTATTGCTACTCTGTACTTGTCTTTATATCACTTCAACAGTAAATTTACCATTAATTATTAATAAATTTGTTGATTTTTTAGAATTTCTTTTAGAATCCTGTTGGAAGTAAACAATTTATTTCTGAATTAGTCTATTTATTCGCAATGTTAACACAAATTTTCTTATATTGTTGGTATGGAAACGAGTTATCATTAAATGTATAAAATTGTGATTACTGTAGTAATAAGTGGTAATAATATAGAATATTGTTTGAAATTTCAGGCCGGTAAAGTAACAACGGCAATTTGGGAAAATAATTGGATATCTTGTAATCATAAACGTTTTACAACCAGTATGATTTTTACAATGATACGAATGAATAAACCAATTTATATAACAGCTGGAAAATTTGCACCATTAACACTGACCACATTTGGGTCTGTATGTATTTTTTCTTATGTAAAGTGAAGTTTTTATACGAATGGTCAACTTACAAAGGTGGCCTTTTCTATAAACAAGCTTTACTTTATGTGTTACAGATTCAGTTTGTTGCTACAAATTATTTGTAATTTTAGATTGCAAAAACTTCATATTCAGTATTTACTTTATTACAAAACATAAATAGATAATTCAAATTGCTGATAATAGATTGATAAGAATCAATTAGGACGTAATATATAATTAGATAATACATCAACAAAATACACAACTTTGAGAGAAGTTGTGCCACTACAACAACATTATTTTGGACAAATACAAGAAATCAGTGATTGATAAGATTTTCGTGGGTCGAAATCTCCCTATTACTTTGGAAGAATGTGACGTAATTGTTCTCATAGACGTCATACTCGAGAAACCCACTGTGACGTCACATTCTTTCTTTCTCTGGTCATTCTCTGGGGATTTCACTCGATATCTTTCTTTGTACTCTGGAAGGTAATAAAAGAAGAAAAGATGGACCCTTGAAAAATTGTTTTATTTCTGTTTCTATTCGTTACTGTATATTCATTGTTCGGTCGGCAAATTTTCTCTTTTAAAAGTTGTAAAAATGACCTGCGAAAAGTAATAAAATTGAAGATTACCGTAATAAATATTGTCTATCCGTATACAAAAGGGACTGTAAAATGGGACAAACGAAAAAAGGACTCACACTTCGTTAAAGAATATCGTTATTGTAACATTCAAGTTTTGCAATTTTCTCAATAATTCACCCTACAAATAGAAACATGCATTAGATTATAATATCGAATATTCAGTATAAAATGCAGAATACTTTATCTAAAAGGCCCCGAAAGCTTTAAATTTTTTAAATAAATCTGGTTTGTGATCAAAAATTTAAAACGTTTTCTTTCGATAGTTGGCCAGCGGTCAATACTCAACCGATTTATATAATTTTGTTTGAAAATTGTAGCTTTTTGCCAATAGATGTATCATCAATAAATATTTTTTCAATTATTATTGTTTATTTATTTATAAATAAACTTTTGTAAACGCTTCTTGAAATAATATACTCGTATTATTTGAATTTGAAACTTTGGCGCTATCATTAGTACCAACTGTAATTGTTTAAGGGAAATCACAATACCAACCCAACTAGTACAGACAAATCTAAAAGATAATAGGATAAATTGTCAATTTATTGTAAAAACTTAATAGACAATAGTGTTATAATCTTGTGAGATAATTATTATTTATTTAATTAGATATTTAGAGAAATTTAAAATACAGTTTGACTGTTAATTTGTATTGTGTCAGGCAGATGGCGCTGTTAGTTGACAGTTGTTGTTCCGCGCAGGCGTACCAACCATTCCGTTCAATTCCACTGAATAGACATGTAGTGATTACCAGTGTTGTGGTTAACAAAAAAAAATTAATTATTTTTCTTGTATCACACACAGTCCGAATCAACCAAAAAAAAAAAAACGACCAACAACAACGTTTTCTTCATTAAAAATGTCCACATTAATGTGGTCGTGTCCGTGTTGTTTACGTTTCAAATTTACACCGGAAGAAATTGAACAACGTTATAAATCATTAGAAATTGATAAAATGTTAGAAAAAGATAAACAAATGTTGAAACGCCAAGTCAAGTTATTATTATTAGGTGCTGGGGAGAGTGGTAAATCAACATTTTTAAAACAAATGCGAATTATACATGGTATTAAATTTGAAAGTGAACTAATTATGGAATATCAACAGATTATCTATCAAAATATAATTAAAGGGATGCGTGTACTAGTCGATGCTAGAGATAAATTGAATATACAATGGGGTGATTTAGATAATGATGAATTTGGTAAAGAATTATTACGTTTTAATTGTACAACAATTGATACTAGATTATTTATACAATATTATCCGGTATTGGGTAGATTGTGGAGGGATGCCGGCATTAAAAGGGCATTCGAAAGGAGACGTGAATTTCAATTGGTAAGCATAGACGTTTTTGAATGTACACTTGGGTTTTTTCACACCTGACTAATCACAATTCAAGTAATTATAGCAAAATTATTAAAATCACTAATATCTGTTTTGTTAAATGATCATAAAGCCATCAATAATACCAACTGAAGACCCACCAAAAAAACATTATATTTTTTTGCTGATAGGTTAGGTCTAGATGGTTGTAAATTTTCTGATTAAGTTCAAGGATATTGGTTGGATTTCTTTGAATTTTATTAATTTATTAATTGTTATTTGATAAGCTTTTCTGCTTAAATTTATTGATTGATGTACTTTGGCAATGATGTCATAGTTAAGGTATGACGCCAATGCTTGTTTTAATAAACAAATTATCAAAAATAAAAACTAAACGAATTGATGATAATTATCGTAATTGGTAATTATATAACAAAACGAAATATGGTAGAGAAGCCTAGTCACACGACAGCTATAATTGCAATTTAACGTAAAATTTTGCAACAATCAAGGGTCGAAATTGTGTTGTATAATTCAGTAATTGGGTGTTATACATGGTTGTCTGATAATGAAACTAAATCATATAAAATATACAAATAGAAAATGCAATAATTTACAGCTACCGTGTGACTAGGCTATTAAACAATATAGTAATCGAGTTAGAATGTTCAGGAAAGGACTTGGAAAACTTGCCATTTTCTAATAACTAATTATTAGACTTTTATACAGTGTGATCTATAAAATTTATGATCAAAGTGTGGCATGATTAACGTATGTCCTTACGTGCGTGATAGTTCAGCTGCTTACAGCAGTAACGCCATCGGTACAGATTTGTAACTAAAGTTTAGTTCAACAACTCCGATTTCAATTTTTAGGCACACATGTCATTAACATTAACCTAACTTAATATGACAAGTTAGTAATAAACGTTAAAGTGTAGACATACGTTTCTTACGTCATTCAGCCAACGCTTATTTGGCCATAAATTTTATAGATCGCACTGTATATTCAAACAACTAGTTTCACAAAGCACGATTTTATCGCACGTGTCCAAGTCACGAAACGGTGAGTTTTCTAAAGAACAACTGCAACAACGGCCTTATAGAACAAGTTTGTTATACAATTTTTCTTGATTTTGCCTTATTTATGTCTTTTAAAGTAAAAAATCGGTATAATATCAGACATCTGTATTTAGGGAATTTCGTTGCAGTTGGTCATACAGATATTGACAGATGTTGACAACTAAAAAAGTGCGTTTTACAATTACCCAAACAGGTACTTTAGGGCCAAATTCATAGTCGTTTAAAGTCGTATACTTCACTGATACTCAATTCATATAGAATTTTTATTTTAAACGTATATTTTCGTAATTAAATGTCAAATTTAGCGATTTTAATAAGGAACTATCTGTGTTGCCATATGTGGCTTTTTTTGAACGTCAAAAAATTATAAAACATATTAATTTTAAGTGCGAGTTGAATTTGAGTTGAGTTCAAGTCCAGTGTGGGTAACGGCTATGAATTTGGCCCTAAGTGTCACATTTTTGTTCACGAATAGGTCGTGTAATAATAAAAACGCGCGATTGACATTATGTTGTCCATTGTGACCAATATTAAAAACCTAAATTTTCTGTATCAAAACAGGCTATTTTGATACAGATTTCTGTTGCATAATGACTTCATTATAAACGCAAAATAGAAAAAAAATATATTAATTAGATCTGTAATCATAATAGATGAGAAGTAATAACAGGAATTTTAGATTGATTAGTATTTCCTTTTTGACTTGATCCATCCAAATTTAGAGTTGAGTTTCCGTTAATTAAAGTTGCTAATTTTCATGAATTGACAATCAACCTACTCTGAATCATAATAATTTTTCATCGTGAATGATTAATAAATTAATGATAAAGGTTTAAAATAATCTACAACTTTACACGTCGACCTACAAAAAAGAAAATACATATGTTAACAATTACAATTAACGCAAAAAAATTGTTTATCTATTTTAGTGATTGTTTTTCTTTTTAACAGTATTTCTTTTTAGTTACATTGAAAATTACTCCAAAATTCCATTAACAACAACTGTGTCCTTAGACATTATTATACAAATAATTTAAACAATAACATATATGCACATAATTATTGCGAAATCAATTTTGTGAATCACAATTATTATAACACAATTGAATTGATTGGTTGGTGGAATGTCAGGTGCTGAAATGAAATTTTTATTTTGTTTTTTTAATAAAAAATTAAATAATGACACAATTACATCACCATAGACCAACTATGAATCACTGATAACAATTTGTTTGATTTTTTTTTGTTTCAGAGTGATTCCGTTGAATATTTTCTAAATAATTTAGATCGTATCTCCCGTCCTGATTATATACCAAACCATAAAGATATTCTACATTGTCGTAAAGCAACAAAAGGCATCACAGAATTCGTTATACCCATCAATAATATACCGTTTTTATTTGTCGATGTTGGTGGACAACGTTCACAACGACAGAAATGGTTTCAATGTTTCGATTCAGTTACATCAATCTTATTTCTTGTATCCAGTTCAGAATTCGATCAAGTCCTATTAGAAGATCGTAAAACGAATCGTTTAGAAGAATCCCGTGATATATTCGATACAATTGTAAATAATCGTATATTTAGTAATGTTTCAATCATATTATTTTTAAATAAATATGATTTATTATTGAAGAAAGTGGCAAATCCTGAAACTGATATACATTGGTATTTTCCACAATTTACCGGTAATTCGCATTCAATCAATGATGTTAAAGCATTTATATTAGCTATGTTTACTAGTGTTAAACGTGAATCGAGGAAGTTCTTGTATCATCATTTTACAACAGCTGTTGATACTGAAAATATTAAAGTTGTATTTGAATCGGTTAAAGATTCGATTTTACATCGTAATCTAGAGAGTTTAATGTTACAATAACGACGATTTTATATTGTTTGTTTGTTTGTTTGGGGCTGTGTTTTGCACAAATTCTGTTTGTTCTTGAAGACTGACTAAAATTAATTAGTCTTAATGAAAAATGTATAGCTTTTTAGGCTGTAATTTCTTCTGTTTTTTGTGAAAAGGATTGTGATTTTCACAATTATTTTTCATCATAATTTGATATTTATATATTATTGATATTATAGATGATTATTGCTTGCAATATATCGATTTTGTTGTTGTTGTTGTAGAGAGATACTGCCAAATGTGCCTCGAATTTAGTCGATCTTTTTATCAAAACATTACATAATATTTGTATTTATCACACACGAACTTTGTATATTATTTTTATATATTATAATATAAACTCTATATTATTATTATTATTATTATACATTTTTATAAAATTTATTATGTACATATGTGTAGAAAGTTGTGATTTTCTTGTATATAGTTTTAGGATTTTTTTTGGTTTTAACCGGAAGAAAACTCGTATTTTCTTCAATCAATCCAAATATTGATGCGTGTCTTTAGGAGTGCCTTAATTATACCGTATATTCTACAAAATTTACAGTCAAATGTGGCTCTTAAACGTATGTCTTTGCATTGATTCAGATAGTTGAAACAGTAATGCCATCTATACGAATCTTACAGTACTTGTATTTGTCAACAGTAAAGTGTAGACATACGTGCCCTATATCATTCTTGACTATAAAAATTGTCGATTATACGATAATTAATATCTAAAAATAAATATTATAAACAAAAACCTCTAAAATATGATTTAATGATTGTGTAATAAAAATTGTATATAAATTTCTATTTTATTCCTTTAAAAATATTTTAGTAATTGTTAATAAAAATTACTCAATACACGATTTGTATTTAGAAAAATGTCTTTGTATTCACCAAAATAATTGTCCGTTAAATCGAAGTTTTATTGGATGTGTGGGCTACAAATAGCGGTTAATTAAATCTGGCCGCTTGGTCGTAACTTGAGTCACATCCGAAGTGAGCGCGAATTACAAATTTGTCTCCAGGAAACCTTTGTTTTTACTTTGAAATAATACATATTTTTAAATTTACAATAAAATAAAACTCTTGTTATGACTATAGAGGCACTAATACACACTTTTAAAGAGTTTCTATTAACATTTCGTGATATTGAATGGTTTGACATCAAAACAAGTGATGATTTATATAAATTATTTATATTTTGTCATTTATTCTCTTGGGCTGTAATTTTATGGAAAGTAAGAGACACTATTGAATAAAAATATCGATTTTTAAATCAATTATTGATGAATTAACCTACTGACGAATATTTGGCGCCAAAATTGTGTTGTTTATGTTTGTATTGTTCAACTGTCAAATTCAAACCGATTTCAATCAATTTCTTGTGTTTTCATGTAAAAAATATGAGTGAAATTAATAAAAAATGACTGAAAAATTGATTTCTTCCTTGCATATACAAAAATTAGGTAAAATCGATTGTGTATTATTGCAAAAACTGACAAAAAACAAAAACTAACCTCAAAAAAATGTTGTTTTTAGGGCATGAAATTCAAGAGATTCGTGAAAGGGCCCTAAGTAATATTTTATCGAAATTGAGTCATGGTTTTGTTTTCGATAATGATTTGGCTAGATGTAAAGAATTATTAGCGAAATTATTCGATTGGTTTTTATATACACCGTGTACGAAACAAGAACAAGTGTTGAAACTAATTAAACAAATTTTAGAGGTAAAATTCGCTATTTTTGCTATAAAGATACTTAATTATTGATGTTTTAGTCTGAAAGTGGACGAATTTTAATCAACCACCTTGGAGCCAATTCAATAAAGACTGACTTTAAACAAATCCGATCGTATATTGATCGACAATACGAATCACACATTGACGATATTCTCGAAATTCTTGATAATCAAACTGTAATTGTCCCACCATTGGAGACTGATATTCCATTAAGTTATCGTAGTGGACAATCGAATACTAGACCAGTTGAAAGTACTGCAACCCCAATTGAAGGGTTTCTCCAACAAGAACCATCAACACAACCACAATCGGGGTAATTTCATTTTCTCTCAAGAAGACGATAATTTTTATTATTTTGTTGGTTTCTAGGGTGAAAAATAGTGTTTCAAGTCGGGATAATGATGAATATATTCCACAATTTTTCATTATTGAACCATTAAAATGGCAAATATTAATTGAACCCGATCAACATGTCTTACAATCTGTGGAAAGTTCTTTAATCAATCCAACACAACCATCCGATTTATTACAATCAACTGAATTTTTCAATAATGTTTTAATACATGATTTCCCAGCTGAAGTCTTCCTACAACGACCTACAATAGTTAAAGTATAGATTTTCCCGCTTTTTATTGACAATAATTATAATTGAAAATTTGTTTTGTAGGCTTTCAATAATTTGTTGTATAATTGTCTATCGATACGTCTAACAAATTCAATATTGAATTGTTTAATTAATTTGACGAAAACATTAAAAACTCGTGTACATCAATATAATGATCCTTGTATGTACAATTTGAAAGATATTGATTTACAATCTGAATTGGAAAATGGTAATATTTTGAAACAACAACAGATAACGTTTCCAAAATTCTGTTCATTATTAATTCGTAATATTTGTAAATATTTATCGAAAACGTCCGATAATGAGAATTCCACAAGAAAAACACCAAAAAGACCGAATCAGGTAAATACAGTACGGTCTATAAAAATTTATGTCAAGTGAATGACGTAAAGAACGTATGTCGATACTTGATCGTTTGTTACCAATCTGTTATATTAAGTTAGGTAAAATCTCTATAGATGGCGTTATTGCAGTAAGTAACTGAACTATCATGCACGCAACGACATACGTTTGTCAAGACACACTTTGACCATAAATTTTATAGATCGTACTGTATATTCTATCGAAACAATTTTCCAGGAAGGCGCCAATTTATCCCTTATCTTATTGAATGAATTAGTTAATTTGTTATCGTTAACATTAAATAAAGATATCTGGAATGAACAATCACAATTTCAAGTTTTAAAGGAATTAAATGAGATTTTTCGATTATTTGGTGAACTATTAGAATATTATCGAATTGAAACAATTTCTGAAGATACAAATTTAAAAAATCGTACAATCCAATTGTGTCTTATCCAGAATTGTATGAAATTATTGATTGAATTAGTACCAAAATCACAATCACATACAGTTTTACCGAAAATTCTAAAAACTGCTCTAACAAATATTTTAATTGATGTGATCTTATCGAAACTCTATCCAGAAACTTTCAATATACTTCTGGAATATGTTAAAGTATTTATTTTTCTTTCTGGAAATTATTTTTTTTCTAATTTAATATTTGAAGAGTTTCAGTCATGGATTAGAATCTGAATCGATTGTGAAATATCAAGAAACCAATCGTATTTGTAAAAGTATGTCTGCTGCTGTTGATTTTTTAAAAAAACACTCAACTTTAAATGCAATTGATGGCGTGATTTTGGCACAAAAAGGACTACCATGTTTAGAATATCATCAAGATTTAAATTTTGTACGATATTTCATTGAATTGGCAATAAACAAATTGGTTCTATGTCGTTATGATGAGGATTTGTACGAAAAATATGAAGGTATATTATTGTTTTTATTAAATACTCCTAATGTTGTGTCCAGCCAACGTTTCGCTCTTTCTATTAATTGAGAGCTTCTTCAGGACAACACATTGTTAAAAATCCTGAAGAAGTTCTCAAATATAAAAATTCCAATTATGTTGGGCAATAATAATTAATTGATTTAATAACTTTTCTAAAATTTTCTAGATGTTACAGTAAAACTTCTAGCACAGAATTCAATGAAAATCAAGAAAGAAATGTATAAATTATGTCATGAAAAAATTACTACAACAATTGGACCTCAATTAAAATTCACCGATATTATTATTGATCAGATTTTATTTTTATTACGAGCAAAAGTTTTAATTGAAATCACCTGTTTTGGTTTAACTTGTGACGATATGGAGGTGAGTTTGTTTGTGACGTAAGTCGTAGCTTGATTGATACACCAAAAAAAAAATGGAACATTAATTTGTTTTTCATAGCAAACTATGATTGTTTCTCCAAATAGTTGGTTGACCAGTATTGCCAACAATTAACTACAATTTTTTAGAAATGGGCGACTTAAACCTTCGGTGCAAGTCGAACAAGCTTCAAGTCGAGTCGGATACGGTGCAAGTCGACTTGCACACGACTTTATTCGAGATTCGTACGTATTGCAAGTCGAGTCTAGTCGACTTATTAGTCGAGTTTAGTCGACTTACTAGTCGAAGTCGCCCATCTCTACAATTTTTTTTTGATCACCCCGTATATTTCATTAATAAACGTGTTGTTTGTTCCAGATCAGGAATTATAGTGAAGATATATTGATTTATATTCTAAAATGTCGAATTCTAGTTAATGATACAGTTTGGAAACAAATTCTACAAGTTTTCAAAGAATCATTACCGATTCTATTATGTTTTATTGATAAAACGTCAACATTAGGTCGAACATTATTGAATTTTATTGATCCAGATAATATTGAAACTCTATCAATTGATTTAATTGATATAATTCGTGGAAATAGTATTTTATTATTTTCAAAAGATTTACGTATACGTGAAGAGGCTTTTTCACGTTTATGTTGGTTATTAACATTACAAAATCATTCTAAAGATTATTTGCCAAGATTGAATAATATCTACGACAGGAAATTACCGAATATTTGTCAAATACAGAAATTAATTGATCTAAATAAGAATCGAAATATTCAACACTTTTATCAGGTAAGTTTTATCAATAGGACCAGTTTCATAATCAACTTTAACTTGTAAAGTCACATTCACACTTATTTATCTCAAAAGATACCTGATGTGGTCTATCTGTTTTTCAAATGTACTGAACTTAGAAAGTGACTTTACAAGTTAAAGTTACTTTAAAGTTAGGCGGATTACGGGACTACTAACTGGACATTGTGGTCTGAAGAAAACATCTCCATAGAATTGGAGCCTTAGCAGACCCTCTATGTAGGGCCTGTGAAGTGGAAGATGGAACTTCACTTCATATTTTATGCCACTGTGCGGGGCTAAAGAACCTCAGGGCTTGGCATCTAGGCGACGAATAACTCACCCTAGAGGATATCAGAGGTACACCCTCTATCCTGGACTTCATCAAAGCCTCAGGTCTCTTAGGGGAAGATAAATAGCCTTTTAAGGTTCAATAACGGGTGTACAAAAGTGCAACTTGAAGCACAGCTTTAAACTTTAAAGTCGATTATGAAACCGGTCTTCACTTTAATTTAATTTTTATTAAATAAATGAACATTTTTTAGCCAAGTAATCTACAACAAGTTGTCGATTTATTAAAATCTAATCATGTTGAACCGGTAATACGTCGTTCAGCTTTAACACAATTGAGTGTAATGCTGGAAGATCCATTATTACATCGAATTTTTATCGATTCAAATGGTATCGATCTATTGATTGATATTATGAAGAATGCATTAATTGAGAAGATCTATACGGATTATCCGGATTCGATAATTCCGATTATTAGTATTTTAAAGAATCTCTGTCTATTTCAACCATTGATCAGGAATGATTTGATGCTAAATCTTGATGTTTATTATTATATTTTACGAGGTTTTTGCAACTTTTTTAAAAATCAAATTGTTTCGGCTATAATTTGTCTGATTTCAGGTCTTTTCCTGTTCTGTAGTGAGGCACGTTTGAAATATGACGGAAGTTGTTTGTTGTTTTTATTGATTTATCATAATTTTATTAGAGGCAGTCCATTACAAGCTAATCTATCAATACCTGAATTAATACAGAATCAATTACAAATACCATTCATGTGTCAAACATGTTGGAGAATCAGTGAAAATTCCAATAATAATCTAAATGATCTACTAGTAAATGATAAATGGTGTTTAAGTTCATTACAAATACAATGGAATTTAGATAATTTTCATTTAAATGAATTACTATCATGGGATAGTATTGATTATGATAATGATAATGATAAGAGGAGAATTGTGGACAATTTACAATTGAAAAATTACGATTTATTTAAATTGAAAGGATCATCTTTAAATTATTGTATTGAGAAGAATTTAATTGAAATACAGAACTCTACGACACACGAATCAGTTATAGATTATATCAATAATTTAATAATGTAAGAAAAAATTATCTAAAATATTAATCAAACTTAAATCTATTTTTGATTCTAGGTATATTAGTTTATATAATGTATTGTCTAATGATTATCAGTTGATAGAAATCACCCATCATCCATGGCAAATAACTTTTACCAGATTCTTAAAAGTGCTACCATCAAGTGATGGTGATGTTAAATTATTGGATAATATTATCAAAATGCTAAAATTATTGGCTCCTGTCTATAAATTATCAGGTATTTTCTTTTTTTTCTTCTTCTCAATACCATTATCATAGAAGAATGTTTGGCAAAGATTGATTAAACGGTCCAATTGTCTCTCAATTTTTGTTGTTCTATTTTCTTGCTAATATTTGGATGCATGTGGAGTTTTTCTGGGACACCGGGTATATGGGTGAATGCACGCTTCGAAGGGTGTTTGATGCCCTTGATGCACTCATAGACGTCTCATGTGGGGTTGAAAAATGATTTTTTTTTCGTTTCTATGTTTTGTTGTAGAAAAACCATTTTGGATGACGGAATTCTTGAAAACTCCAACAAATTGTCTTTTGGATTTAATCAATTATGAAAATGCAGTAACAGAAGATAGGAAAATTCTCAGTCAAAATCTATTATCATTGATAGCAATTTGTTCATTTCAAGAACAACATTTTTTGGATTATTATCCAATAATTGTTAAGGAGTCTGAATTGAAATCAATGAAATCTTCGTGGCGACATATTATCGAAATAATTGTTAATAATTTAAAATTTAATGATGCAACACATTTCTATAATCTATGTGAGTATTAAACCAAATGGGCCATGTTCACCCCTTAACCAGACGGTGGGAGATTGCGTCACTTTTTCCACAAAACAATTCTGGTTTTGAACTATTTGAATTGATAGAGAGCTTATACTTCTAACGTATAGAGGGAGCTACCCGTTTTGAGCATTGTCAACATGACTCTAATAATGCCCAAAACAAGTAGCTCCCTCTATACGTTAGAGGTATAAGCGCCCTATCAATTCAAATGGTTCGAAACCAAAATCGTTTGGTGGAAAAGTCACGCAATTTACCACCGTTCGATATTCTGTAATTTTTAACTTGTAATTATTGTCGCTGTTATTTCTCTTGTTTTTCCAGCATATTTGGACGCTCTATTATCCTGTTTAGTCCATCTAACTGCACCATTAGGTTGGAGTAAATTAAATCAAACTAAAATCTTATCACAAATGATAACATGTTTATGTGAAATGATTATGGTTTTTCATGGTAGTAAAGGACAAATTGTTACAATTTCTATGATGGGTTTAAATATAATACGACATATTATATTAATATTGAATCACCTATTAGCTGAAATTAATTTTTCAAAATTAAAAAATTGGGAAAATTTCTTTGTCGATATTATTGATAATAATAATTGGATGAAAAGTTTCCTAATATTATTATCTAGTCGTGATATTATTATACGTGCTGCATCAATACAATTTTTTGCTAGTTTGGTGCAATCACCACGATTAGCTATCGATATCGTGCACGGTAAGTTGCTTCTTTTTTATTTTTGGAATAAATCGAATTAATAAATAAAACTTGTAGAGTTAAAAGAAGAAAATCAAAGAATTTGGCAATTGGGTTTGAATATTTTATTAGATCATAATGAAGCTAGTTTAGTTAGAGAGAATTGTGCATTTTTATTAAGTAATTTAATCAGTCATACAAATCAAATTGGACAAGATACTCAATTGATACCCGGCCTGATTCCAAAAACACACAAAAAGGTTAGTAAATTTATTAATGTATTGTTTGTTAGCAGTAGAAGTGACGGTATCGGCTACCATCCCTTCTACTGACAACAAGTTGCAAATCTCTACAAGTTAACTATTTTTTCAGGAACAGAACGATGTCGTCGCACTCTTTAAGAATTTAGACAATTACGAAGTCTATAAAGCAATTATTTCAATACTTATGGCCCTTTATACAAATCGTTTAATAGAAACGGACACAAAACTACTAACCGACCGAAGTACTGGTCGATTATCATCTAATAATTCACCAAAAACTGAAATACTTGCATTCATTACAACACCATCGTTTGCAAAAGCCGTTCTACAATTATTGATTAATTTACAAAAAATCTCAAATGAACTCTTAGCAACGAAACTGCACGAATATGGATTAACGAAATTGATTTTTAGGTAATTGCTCGAATCAATTATATTTTTATATACCGGTCGTTTCAATCGTCTAGGAACATAAGCGGAAAGTGGTTCCGGCGGGACTGAGAACAGCTTTACGGAGACAAAAAAGGGTGTGTTTTTAGGTAGAATTTTACCTACTCTGGATAATGAAGACTTATTTCTAAGAAAAAGTACAAAGTGAAGGAGGGCTTATCCAGGATAGGTAAAATTGTAGCCCATTTTTGTCTCTGTTACGCTTACCTCGGCCTCTTTTCGCCTATGTGCACTTGCGTACGTATAAAAGAGAATGCTTTTTTGGACCTGTGTAAATTGGGCTGCCAAGGGTGATCCGCACAAGACAACTTAAGCTTCACAGACCAGAATCTGGTGAATCTGGTACGAAAGATTCTATTCTATCTCTCTACTGCTTCCTACTCTAAAGAAAGGAAAAGCCCGACTTACAACAACGAAAATACTATAGTATTTCTCATCCAAGAGTTGTTCTCGTTTTATATGCAAGTAAGGGTACCTATACGCTTCTACTTATTTGTATATTTTTTAGATGTTTATGTGATGCGACAATGGAAATCAACGATACGCGTAAATTATCAGTTTATTGTGAAATATTAGAAATGAATATAACTATATGCTATTTATTGAATCAAGTGTCACGCAAGAATTCAACATGTCTAGGGACAATTCTATTTACCAGAGATTGTTTAAGTGTATTACTAAGACGTTTAAATGGGAAAATCTATCGTAAGTTGTTTGTTTCTTTGATGTTTATGATTCTGGTTCTAAAGTAAATTCAATTTCCATACAATTCAAACTTGAATTCGTTTTTAAATCCATCATATCAACAGTAATTTTCATTTGTCCCGATGGTAATTTACGAAAACGGAATTTTTCAAAGTCCAATGGATAATCTTTCAAAGTATATTCACCCTTCATTTATTAAAAAAAAAACTATTAGTAATTGTTTGATGTATATACAGGCTGTCCACACTAAAAGTGATCTCCCTCAAATACTGTTTCGGTGTAACTATATGAAAGAGTTTGACAGTGAGATGGGGGTCACTTTAGTGTGGACATCCGGTATATATAAATATTTTAAATGATTACCGCAGGTATTGGACAACTGCCCGGTTCAATACCGCTAGCTTTTTGCATTTCATATGCAAAATCACCAAAATATTTCTCCATTACTTGACAATAACCATCTTTAAGTGTTAATAAAAACTCATATTTACCATTTTCTAATATATAAACATCAGCTACCAATAGAATATCATTATCAATTGGTATTGGTGTTTTAAATAAACCATTTTCAATGTATTGTTTATCATTTTCAGTTTTCAGTTTCGTAGAAAATTGTATTTTTGTATCAATATTTTGATTGCATGGTTCAAATTTCGTTAGTGTTACTTTTCCATTTGTCTAAAATTTATATTTCATCAATTTTTTTATAGAAAATTAAAGAAAAAAATAGGAAAACTTACAACAACAACAACGGCTAGTAGAAGAAAGGTGGTAGTTATTGTTACAGGTTTCATGATTTCTTTTTTGAAAAAACCTAGTAATTTTTCCCCATTTTTATATCCAATGATTGTATCGAAATCGCGTTTTTTTTATCAAAAATATTGATCGTTTTTTAATTATTTCCTGGACTTTATTAGAATCAGTATTGTGATCAGTAATTTTTAATCTAATTTAAAAATCATTACTATTTGATTTAAAGTTTGGAAAATTGGACGGGGTGTTGTAAATTGAAATTTCTGTTATATTATCATTATTTATTTCCTTCGATAGGGAGATTTTTCTCACCTAACTTCATACTTTCTCTTTCTAAAAAAGAGGAAAACGATACATTTTTCGCTATTTTTATAGAGGCAAAGACAGAAAAGTTAGGCGAGAAAAATCCCTCTGTGTAGTAAAATTCTTTATTTGTGGTGCATTTCCAGTTAATTTCCAAATGATAAATTTGCTGTAACATTTAAACAAGTCAATGTCTTATTTGTATGGCCATCATTTAAATATCCTAGAAATTTCAAATGTCCAATTGGAAACGTTTTTAATTTAAATTTGGTAAAATCAAGTAAATAATTACGAACTGAATAGTTTCCCTAGAAGAAATCTCGCTTTAATTACTGAAAAAGGAAAAAAAATATTTAAATTCATATTACAGCTGGTATTGGACAAGCACCCGGTACCAATCCAAAATGACGTTCTATATCATAAGCAAATTCACCAATGTAATTCTTCAATCCAGTACATAATTTCTCTTTAACAGCAAAGATTCTTTTGTAATTGGATCCGTCCAGTGATGTAAAAATCAAAAAATATGCCTTAAAATTAAAGTAGAAAATTGACGTTTTACAACAATATATATCAAATGTCCCATCGATCTCTACCCTATCAGTAAGGCCCGGCGCAATTGAGACACATAAAACACAGGCAGTACAGGACAGAGCAGTTCAGGTATTTGTGCTGCCACTCAGCGCAGTTCAGTTTAGTTCAATACTGCGTGACGCAGTTTCTACCTGGCCTATGTTTGCTTTTCTCTCTCTAGCCAAAGATGCAGTGATTCTACCTCTCTTTTCTGTTTTTTTGGTTCCATCCATGAACTGTGTCTCAACATGCGTCGGACCTACCCACAAGGAGATATTGCCATACTTATGGTAAACTGTCACCTTCTGGTAGAGAAGGAGAGAGACGGAAGAATGCGCATAACACTAAATAATGGTAGTTGCGCAATTCGTCTTCTTCGTCTTTCAGTATTTAACGTTTACCGTACGTTTCTCGTAACTGTGGCAAACTCTCCATTTTTAACGTTGAAGTTATCGATGGGACATTCGATGTATCGATTCAATAGGTACCATTATATTGTCGCTTAATGGTACTCTAGTTTTCAAACTGAAATCAACATATTCATTATTGCCTTTATCTTTAATTATTGCTTTAACTTTAATATCGTAATCTTTTTGTTTATCACAAACTTCAAATTGTGTTATTCGTACTTTAGTTGTAGAGACCTGGAAATTATTTAAAAAAAAAAATCATTAAAAACAAATATAATAATGTAGGGAAAAAACGTACAAAAATCACAAAAACTATAATTAAAACAACTACTTTCATCATTTTATGTTTAATATTTTTGTTTAACTAATTTTATGAATAATTCGGCTTTTTATTATTTTATTTGATGTAATTAAGTTGAAGTTTTTTTTTGGGGAGGGAAAGGACCATTAATTCATCATTTTGTTTAAAGTAATTTCCTGTTAATTATACATTTTTGTTTGTTTTTTAGATATCCATCTACCACCTTTAGTGTATTTACGTAATCGTCTATGGACTGAAATTTTCCAATTATTATCAGTTCTAACAATATTTGAAAATGGTGATAATAATGATGATTTAAATAAAAATCAACAATTATCATGTGAAAGTTTAACAATAATTTGTGAAATTATTGAAGAAACTGGTAAAGAGTCGTTTTTAGAAGCATTATGTGAATCGATACAATCAACACAATTCAATGGTAACTTTTTGTGTATATACAGTGGAATTCAAACGCAACTCTACATCTTTATCTTCTTCTGGCTCTCTATGGGTATAGATAAAGAACTTGCAATTCACGCGTCCCCACTCTTTAAGGATTTGCTTGCTCCGCCCAGCAAGCTTAGCGGGACATTTAAATCATATATCTATCCTTGTTCCTATTGTAAGTTTATATCCTTGTCCTTTACTATGTGAACTTATCTACTATTGGCCGAGTTTGACAGTTGTAAATGGGTGGGGAGAAGATGAAGATGTGGATTTTTGTTTGGATTGTTTTAAACTGCCAATCATCTCCGTATAGATAAAGATTAAGATGAAGAGTTGCGTTCGAATTTCACTAATAAACCGTTAAAACTCGATTATCCGTATTACACAGTAAAAAGTACAGTGCGATCTATAAAATTTATGATCAAGTGACTGACGTCAGAAACGTATGTCTGCACTTGATCGTTTGTTACTAATCTGTCATATTAAGTTAGGTTAATGTTCATGATATATGTGGCTAAAAATTGAAATCGATATATATTTGGTCCGTTGTTGTTGAACTAAATTGATATTTAACATTAAATTAAAGTTTTTTTGTGAATCAAAGCAGAATTTGCGTAAAAATATAAGCAAATTAATTTGACAAATACAGATGGCGCTACTGCAGTAAGCAGCTGTACTGTCATGCAAGCAAAGACATACGTTTGTCATGGGACACTTTGACCAAAAATTTTGTAGATCGCACAGTTTAGGCCGGATAATCAGGGTTTTTTCCGTATTTTTCAACACTCCTGTTTAAAATAATTTGTTGTAGATCTACAAAATTCATCTCTAAATTGTTTAGTATCATTATTAAATGTTAAAATTATTAAAGATTCACCAAAAGTACAACAATTATTCGACAATACAGATATTATTTTTCAAGAAAAACATGAAGATATTTCAGCAAAATCTGAACAAAGTCCAGATATTTATAAGATGGATTTATTACAAAAGACACTATTTGATAAGAAAATTAATGATAATTCGGTAAAAAATCATGAAGATCTTGAATTAATAAATAGTGGTGGTGTACAGATTTGTAAAATTTTATTGAAACTTTACGATTTAATTAATTTGAAAAATTCCAAAGAATCTATGAAAACAAAACCGTTACTAATATCATCGATTACATGTCTATTATCTGTATCGAAAACGGCCAAGATATTTGCTTATCATGATGGTTTTCTAACGAAAATCTTTCAGCAAATGCGTGAAATTTATATCAAATTAAGTTTAGAGTGTGTTGATAATTTGAAACGGATCATTGATCGGAAACGTTTATCACCATTATTACAACAATTAAATGAATTTATTGGTCTTTTAACGAATTTTATGGTCGGTGATGGACAAATTAAAATCGAACTTGTTGATTACGGATTATCCGATTTGATACATAAACTATGGGCATGGTTTTCAATACAAAAAGATGATCTGATTAATGTTTTGAAAATGTTATGTAATTTCACCACGGATTGTAATCAAGGTATTTGATTTTTTATTATTACAGTAAAAACCTCTATTATCTGAGCCTCGATTGTCCGGATCATACAGAAGAAAGTGTGTATATAGGATGGCCTAGTGGAAGTCGGGCACTTTACGATGGGACAACCTATATACAATTCATTTCATTCTAGGAGGTACATAGGCCCAGAAAAGAGTGAGAACAACTTGGATTTTGTGGAAGTGTAACAGTGTTAGGGTAGGATGACCTACCCTGGACAATGAATACATCCCTCCTCCCCTATATTGTACTCCTAGCGCTTTTCTCAAAACAAGTCTGCCAACTATGGAAAGTTGAGTACATTGTTAATTTTGGTGACCACTCTTATAGGATATCTTTGTCTATCTCTAAAAATCAACTAAGAAACATAGGGATTTTACCTAAGCTAGAGAAGATAGGGACTATTCTCAATATTCTACAAGAGTATCCAGCAAAATGAGAAATCGACCCCTGCTTCCGTGGGCAGATTTATTTTAACAAGAATACTATCACTACAACAAGGATACTATGTGAAGGAGGGGATGGTTCACACCTATATTTTATGTCTCTGTTGAACTTATAGAAAATCCGCATAAGTTGTTCCCACTCCCGCCTGGACCTATCTTCGCCTATGTTCCTAGACGATTAAAAAGACCAGTATGTATCACGAAAACCTTTCGCCTTCAATTATCCGAACTCGAACTACCTTCCCCTTTAGGCCGGATAATCGAGTTTTTACTGTAAATTTATGAAAATAGTAATAATAATAATTATTGTATGTATTTTTATAGCATGTTTGTCGTTGACTCTAACAAACCAAGTTGCTGGTACTGGTCCACGAAGAACACCCAGTAATATCTCTCTTATACATACAATCATTAATCTAATTGATAAAGAAATGGATCAAATTAGTAAAACACATAAATTGGAGATTTTACAATTATGTTTTTCGATTTTAATTAATTGTTGTTCAATAATTGAATGTCGAATGATTTTCTCCAAAGTACTATTGTTTTAATTGTTTTTTTTCTGGTAATTATTTGTTTTAATTGTAATTAATTTTTAGAGTACTTTATTACATGGTATTAGTCGTTTACATCCAGCTATTACAAAAAAACAAAAACCCTGGGATACGGTAGAGTTATTATGGTTGGATTTCCTACAAAATTTCACTGTTTATCCAGAAGGACAGAATTGTGTACCGAAAATTAATGATATTTTCGATATTTTATTAATATTGACGAACAGTACAAAGACTGTGAATAGACTAACAGCACTGTTAGTGTTAAGAAATATTGCTTTTTCCCATTCAAACCGTACAAGATTATTAACTTCAGGTTGATAGTTTATCACAATTTTTTTTCCTATTATTAATTAATGTTACCCAAATATTTTTAGGTGATTTTTTGAAACTGTTACGTACAAAATTGGAGACTGGTAATAAAGAGGAACGTATGATTATTGTTTTAATTCTATGGACATTGGTGGCGAATAATCAGAAAGCAAAGATTGTTTTCAAATCGGCTCAATTAGATTTGAAACTTCAACAATTATTGAAACAATATGAAATTGTTGATAATACAATTTTAACACAAAGTGAATTTGAACGGATGCGTTACGTGTATGATTTAATCAAAGATAGTGATAAATCTAGATGATATATTTTATATTATAATAAGATAACTTTTGATAATAATTTTTGTAATTTTGATACTTTTTTTATAATAAAGACAATAATATTAATAAATATTTTTAGTGACTTACTGATGTTTGAAGAGAAATAATTTGTTGATCAAACAATAACTGTGGCTAATAATCAGATACTCTTTATTGTTTGTCTTATTTTTAAAGACAATATGGATTTTTAACAGGTAATATTATTATTATTATCATTATTATTGTTATTAATTGCAAACTTCTCCCTAAATACGTTCTGCAGAAAACCAAACACTATTAATGGGGCATTTGCATCTTCATCCACTTGGAAGAGTGGGACGTCATTGTATTGAAATGTTGGTGGGCTAAGCTAGTTTTGAGCACTTTTCTTGCTTCAACATTTGATAAAATGACGTCACTTTCTTCCAAGTAAGTGAGCTCTATATCTATGTATAGCGATACCAAGATTATTTGAAAAATTGCCCTTCCCGCCTGATTAAGCTGCGTTTGAGTTTGTGGATCTTTCACAGCAGGTAACGGACGATCGAATCAGAAAATTTTCAAAATCAAGTAAAATGTCTTACCTGAGTTCCAGGGAAGTATTGAAAGAATTTTTTTTTCGAAAATGTAAGTACAATATAAAACAATTGAAACTTTCCAAAAGGGTATGACTTTATAAGATCAATAAATCCTTCCCTGGAACCCAGGTAAGGCATTTCATCTGATTTTGAGAAATTTATGATCGGATTATCGTCTACCTGCTGTGAAAGATCCACAAACGCAAACGCAGCTCAATTAGGCGGAAAGGGCAATTTTCAAATCATCTTGGTATCCCTTTATACGTTTCAGTTTAGGTATATGATAATTTTCTTCCATATCAATCTTCTTCACTATCATATTCTTCATTACAAGATGGATAAATGCGTTCTGAAAAAAAATATATATAATAAACAGTGTAAGTAGAATAATACCGTGTTTCCAAATTTCGAAGACCGGATTGTGGACAAATATGGTAGAGATATTGCAGTGAAACCTCTCCACAACGGACACTTATGGGGAACCAAAAATTGTCTGTTATGGACATGGTGTCCGTTATTGAAGGTTCATAGAAGAAAACAACATTAAGATTTTTTCCTCAACGTTTCGGCAATTTGACTTTTACTCACTCCAAATTTATCTGCTACTTGTCGACTATTTAATCCAAATTTTTCAGCGCAGTTAATAATTTCTAATTTTTGTGGTGCCAGAGGCAAGTCTTTGAAAACGACGCCTTTTACAATTTTGTATCTTTAGCAGTCTCATTTACGTGCCTATTTCAATTCGGCACCTTACCTATGGGCTCGGCCCTGGTTAGAAATTTTCTTTTAACAGAAGACGAAGCCATCGTTCCTTTACAAAATATGGAATAAAGTTATGGGTAATTTCATTTAGTCGTAAATATACACTCCTGTCCATACACTCTCACCCAAACATCTATACCATTCATGTTTGTCGGCAAAACAAGACATTCTAACAAATTAAATTTCTAAAAAAATCTGCCTATTTCAAAGTTTTGGAAAATCCGATTATATTTTATGAATTCTTTGCAACATCCCGACATCCCACCGTGCTAAACGTATCCTATACCTTCGGGTGAAATGTTCTATAGTGGAGATTTTGAATTGCAGTCTTATCTAATTCTAGGCTGTGGGTTATTATTTGTCCGTTATTGAGAGGTAAAATTACACAATACATTATAGACGGGTCATACATTTTTTTTTGGGGGTGTCCGTTACTAGGAAGTTCTGACGCATTTTTTTGTAGGTATATTAAAATTCCGGACAGGAAAAATTGTCCGTTAAGGGAGGTTTCACTGTATTTTGATCGTTTGGTCTGGACATAATGGGCCACTTTTATTATAAACTTTATGTCAACTTTAACTTGTAAAGTAACATTCTAAGTTCAGTCAAGTTTAGTGAATTTGAACCAGAGACATAAGCAAGGTTTCAAGATAAACATTCGGACGGAACTATGGTCTTACAATGTGACTTGTCAAGTTAAAGTTGGTATAAAGTTGATCAAAGACTTCCATTAATTCATGAGGAGCCATTGGGAAATCGTCGGTATCCCACTGGGATACTATTTCTTAAAATAGCATCTATATATCGTTGAGATTACCTTCCCAATCGTCAGGTCGGCCAGACCAACCTTTCAAACGCCAGAATTCATCATTATTCGGATTATTTTGATTACTTTTTAAACGATGAGCCTCATATTCTTCTCTATTACAATCTTCTTCCATATTATCATCTTCTTCACTATCATATTCTTCTTCAGTTTCATCATTCTCTTCACTATCATAATCTTCGTCCATATCATCATCTTCTTCATTATCATATTCTTCATCCATATCATCTTCTCCACTATCATATTCTTCTTCCATATCATCATCTTCTTCACTATCATCTTCTTCTTCAGTTTCATAACTCTCTTCATCATACTGTGCATTATTTTCATAAAATTCTTCATCAGATGAAGAATAATCATCAATATTATCTGTAAATTAACAAAAAGTAGTCTAAATCTAACATTGTGGCTTAATTATTACTTCGAACTGGGTGATTTTGTTGAGCCATTATTTAACACTACTATAATTGGCCTTTAAGGCTTCAACAGAGAGAAGTTACCTCTCTCTGGACTTCAACTGCAAGAAAAACAATGGACAACAAATACAAATAACAACCATACAAAAGAAAAATCTCTAGGTCCCCAGTTTCGGGTATTTTACCCAGCCAACTGGAGTGTTTAATTAATTGTCTAATTGTTGAACATTTGTTTAACTTATATCATCTTATATTATTTTAAGTAATCTTCAAAGTGGTTGACCTTTGTTTTGATTGGGGAAAATAAGACATGACGTCAATTGATTTATAAACATCGTTTTTTTTTCGCTTTTATTTATCTTAATTTTAATATTAATAAAAATAACCAAAAAAAAAAAATCATTAACCGAAAAAAAAACCCAAATTGAATCTGGTACAGAACCGAATGCGCAGTCGCAGCATTTAAATCAAGAAGGCGTGTGTTTTTATCAATGAATCAAGATAGTTGTTAATAGTTGGCGTTGTGTGTGATGTGTTGTTGTTTTTTTTTGGCTGGTTCCCTTTCGAATCGTTATCTGATAACAACAGAAGAAAATTACATTTTCCTGATAAAACGTGTGTGAAATATACGAATTTTCCGGTATTGAAATGGCTGAAATTGCTACCAATTTCCCACCGCAGACATACTCGTCGTCGTTTTTCCTAAATGCATTGACAGATGTAAGTAGATCACCGGACAAACCTCCCTAGTAGATTTTAAGGTTATATTTTTAATTAATTAAAAAAATATAGATTTTTGCAAATTTGTATAGAATAAAATCATATTTAAGGGTAGAAATGAAATAATTGGATTTCTATTATTATGGGGTGCATTATTATATTTTTATTGAAAAATGTGGCGGAAATTCTCAAAGCTTTTTTATTGTAAACAATACGATGTTAATGTTAATAAACATATGTGTGTGTGTGTGTATGATTTATGATGTGTGAAATGTTCTTTTCACTTTTTTTTATCAATAAATATCATTTCGATTAAATTCGATCAATATCACACCTTTTATGGCCCTTTGTTGTGGCTAGACCCAACAGCCCTACTCCTCCCTTATTAACAATTGGGTTTCAATATAATTGAACGAAATATGTACAGGATATCCAATTCATAATGCTCCAGATTAGTCTAGATTGATTTTTTTAAGAATTCCTAATTTATTTGTTTACAAGGCATCGGTAAACATATTTGGCGTGTTGTTTGACTTGTGGTTAATTAAGCCCTCCTTAGGGTGCCAAATAATCTTAACAATAGAAGAAACCAGCTGGTGACGCACCTAGATGGCCAGGGTAGGGGTCCAGTATAGTGAACTTACCGTTTTTGGGAATTTCAGCTTATAAGTCAAATTACTTTGTTGTAGGACCTAACAAAAGAGTTTGTCTATTCCAACAGCAACAGTAGACGATTTTAATTGACAATCTTACCTGGGTCCATCTTTTCCAAAAACCAACTTGCCCTGAAAGCGGCCCCTAGACGAAATGGATCTCTCTTTTTCTGTGCATCTCTTTACGATTGTTGCTGATAATAGTAAACAAACTCTTTTGTTGGGTCCTACTACGAAGTAATGTTATGAAAGTTTCTGACCAACAGCCCCTAAAACAGCGGGCAATGCAATGCAAACCCTTTTGGCTTGGCCCTTTGACTAAAACCATAAACGGTGCAATTCAAACGCAAACCTTCATCATCATCTTTATCTTTATCTTCTCTCCCCTTATGGATATCCAATCAAATATAAACACAATTAGCCACATAAGTATATCTATCCTTATTCATATCGCATATTTATATTCTTGTTCTTTACTGTGTGAGCTTATCTACTATTGGACGAGTTTTTCGGCTGTAAATGGGTGAGGAAAAGATGAAGATTTGGATGTTCGTTTGAATTGCGTTTAACTGTCAAAAAAACTCCTTAGAGAGATAAAGATGAAGATGAAGATTTGCATTTGAATTGTTCCGATTATACTCTCAACAATATCTATTGCAATGGGACAATAATCAACATCTGTCACGAGAAATAGTGTATGTATAGTGATGGTAAATCCAACATCTGGGCGGCACGTAGATGGAAAATACCTACATGTTTTTTTGTTTTTTGTTTCCAATCAAAAAAAAAAAAATAAATAAATAAAGAGAAGATGGGAAAATTCCACGATTTCATTTTCTAATTACATCTTGCCTGGATATTGGGTTTACCATCAATAATTTATTTCTCTTAGGAGATGTTGATTGTTGTCTCTTGTTCTAGTCAAGGGAGCCAAATCAAAATAGTCAAACTATAAGGCACATATGGGCAACCTCCTGCCCGCGGGCCGGATCCGGCCCTTTACTTGTTTTCATCCGGCCCTCTCATCTATTTCAGCGAAATGTGTCTGATTCATGAAATATGAAATAGCAACTTGTTTTAATTCATTTAATATTAATTTGTTTTTATGTAATAATTTGGTCCGGCCCCTGACTCGGAGGCAGAATGATAATTTGGCCTCCGTACTAGAAAAGGTTGCCCACCCCTGCTATAAGGGCTAAATCAAAACAATACAGTGTAACCTCTTTAATCCGGACAATTAAATGCATGGGGTGCGGTCGGATTAGCGATTTGTCCGGATTACTGGATATTGGTAAAAAACTTCATATAAGCTTTGAGTATAGGTAAAGCGTTAGCACAGATGATGGACAACTGAAATATATGCAATAATTATTTTTATTAACCCTAGAGAACTAAACATTCGTCTAATAGACTACCGACCGCTGCCAGTTTTGCGAATTCGCGATGTGGAGAGCACACTTCTAACATCTGCCAAGAGTGCAAACGCTAATTTTTACCACTTTTTTATTTTTCAATTGAAATTATTATAATATTTCTCTTCAGTTATGCTAATTTGTTTGAAATGAATAGAGGAAATAGAAATATATACTTGTTTTTGTGCATGCAAAAATTCTCGGTGTCAGAATTAATGAGGTGTGTCCGGATTATGACTCAAAAAAGTGGGTGTCCGGATTATTGGATGTTCGAATTAACGTGTGTCCGGATTAAAGAGGTTACACTGTATTTCTTTCTATATGATTTAGGCAAAATTTCAAATTTTCATAATGTTGATAAAAAATTTGGTTGAATGTAAGATCAAACACCGTACAAAAGAGGTACTTGGACTTTTCTAATTTTGTTCTTTAAAACTTATAAACCTCATGTTTTTACACATCTATGGAAAAGTTGAAAGTTTTTACATAAAAATTAATTTATAAAATCTCTTAAAATGATAACAAGTACACGGTATGAACTCATATTGTCAGTTCAAATTTCATTTCTAATTGCAAAAGCAAAAATTTCCATACGTTATTTTGTCTTCAATCTATCATCCACCATATTCAATCTTGTTTTTTATGAATAATTTATCTGAATGGATGAATTAAAAGTTTCCACTATCCACTATCGTATGTAATTTTGAGTAATTTTATTTTATAAATATCCATGAAAGTTCTTTGTTGTTTAAAGTGTTCGTGTTGATCAAATTATACTCATGAGAAACACGTGCAATATAAAAAATTAATAGAACATTGAATAAAAAAATCTCTTGAAAGAAAGATTGGAAAATGTTTGCAGTACTTTACGTTAACGCTAACGATAACACTAACTTGTAAAAAAAAACATCGTAAATGTAAATCAGAGTAACAAAATCTTTTATACAGGTATTAGTTTGAGTCTCATAAAATATAAATTACGGTTGGTTAGTTATAGATCGTTAATCACGTTTTTTTCTTTTTTTTAATTATAAATGTTGTGATTTCAGTTTAGTTACAAAAACGAACTTTTGATTATGTACTGCTGTGTTGCTACGTTTTGGAAAAAGGTATCACTTTCTAATTCGTTTGTATTTAT
>JAZBHA010000475.1:42412-59042 GCA_037464855.1 Iselma pallidipennis | reverse complement strand
AAAAAAACAACGAATTCAAAGATTTTAAGTGGTGCTTATAACTTGGATAACAGTTCTCTACATTTTTCTTTCATGTTATAAAGTAGAAAAATCTGCTGTATAATTTGATCGTACATTTAAAAACGCCCGTATAATGCTATTTTTGAGTTATTTTCAATTCATGTTGTGAAGAAAGTTCTTCGTTATTCAGAAAAGATATTAAAACTATAACATGAACATTTACGTACTCATCATGATAACAACAAACAGGATCTATTGATGTGCGGACTTGAAGAATGGACATTAAATTGAAGAACAAAATTACAGGTAATTGCAACAGAGGTAAATGTGCTACGTAGAAGTAGCACAGGTAGATTAAAGAGAATTGGAAATGAATACCTCAGACACAAGAGAGGAGTGCATTTAAAACACTGCAACATACTTTTTGAAAGGAAAAGAAAAACCAAAAGTACCTAATTTAATGAATAATTAAATAATAGATAAAGAATTTATTTAAAAGGAATTATTAAAACAATTAAAACAAGACGAATAACGCGATTCAATTCATGAATTAAAATTTAATAGAGAATCATCGCATCAATTGTTATCAAGATGTAATTATCAGCTTTAAGGCACATTTAATCTACGCGAGAAGCCTTTATAATTGAGTACCGAATTGTGAAATGATCATATTGCATTTCCTCCCGTTTATCAACAGTAGAAATAATAGCAGTTATATATTTGTTAATTACAAGTTATCAGATTATTATCGAATCAATTGTAAAACAGATATATGTGTTTGTCAATTATCACTGTGAAGGCAAAGGAAACTAATGGCAAAGTAGCCCATATTATATCAACAATATCGAACAAAAAATACGTTGAAGATTTTAAAGACGTCCTAGCAAAGTAGTCCTTTCTGAAATTCAGGAATCGTGGATTACTCTAAAAGAAAATTTAGAAAATGTCACTAAATTACCACTATCACGAAATTACCAAGGTTAACCCTATATATTGGACGACCGTATCCAGAAACAGAAGCAAAAGTTCCATGCGTTGTAAAATTCTCTAGATTTTTCTAGATTCCGGAAAATAGTATTGAAGAAGAAAAGCCCGCCAACTCACTATCTCTATTGTTATTATTATTATCATCATCATCTCTATCCAGTATATGAGTTTGGGGAAGTATCGTCCTTCAACATTCCTAAATCTGGAAAAACCTGGACTCGACCAATTTTATTTAATTTTCGTTTATATGAGTACTGTTTTTTGTTGAAAATTTCAATAAATCATAAATGTAGCCACATTACTGTCAAACTGAAATTCTAATGAAAGTCTAATGAATACAAAATTTATGAATTCGATAGCCGGATTTGGTGTGCAAGATATACTAGGATTCGATGGTAAAGTCCTCTTAGACGGGTTTAAAGGATCACTATTGCATAAATTTAGTTATATTGCATTTCAGGGTGCTGTATACCAATTTATGTCTCAATATTCTCTTTGTAGTTCAAACTGTTTTAACAATAATGACAGAGAGTTTCAACAATGTAACAAGAAAAGAACCAACAACGACTAAATAATACAATTCAATCTAATTAACTTGTAACTCTGTAATTTTATTTTATTCAGTCACTAGGAGAAATAATAGAAAAAGGAAGCTAGTTGGCACCAAAGTGTATGCCAAATCCAATACTCCATTACAATGCTATGCAAAGTTGAACGGAAGCTATTAGAATTTTTTCTCGATTTCGATTTAGATAAGAATCTGCTAGTCTTTAACAGAAGCAAACAAGAAATTAGGTATTTGCTATCGAATCATGGTATATACAAATCGATGTTTTTGATGATAGGATCATGTATTAAACAAAAACGAAAATCGAACAATTCTATAGCACCGATTACATTGACAGTAATTAAATTTTCATCTACCGTGCATTAGAAGTAATGCTTAATTATTGAACAGACGTACATCCTATTCCCGTTCCAATAATCCTTAAATTTCGTACAGAATTTGTTACACGCTGATCCAAAAATCAATTATATATTTCTTGCTTTTCAAATAGTTTAATATACATGTCTAATTGGAAAGTTGATCAGTTTAGATTGTTTCTAGTCTTGCTGTTGTTCATTATTATTCAGTTGAATATTAAAGTAGTATCTACCTTATACAATCCAGTTAAAACTTGACTTGTTTTGTAGGCACGAATTCTAAACTATTCAATTTGTTTTTAAGACAAAATCCCATTTCTGTTAACAACTTTTCTCAATAACTACAGAAAACTAAATAAAAATAAATACAATCTGTTTCTGTTTCACCGTACTATGAGGCCGCTTACTGACAGGTCGGGAACATTTTGCTCGTCGAGCAAAAGAAAAAGTGGTCGACGAAGTCATTTACGTGGTTTTTAGATTGGAGCTTACTGACAGAGCAGAACTTTGCGCGAAGCAAAATTTTTGTTAGACGAGCGTCGGACAATTGCTCGACGAAGTCACCGTGAACAACGCTCGATGAAAAAGTTTGATGGAGCAAACCAAGATGTCTCGACCTGTCAGTAAGTAGGCTGATAGTCTGTGCTTTCTTTAACCGATTTTAAGCTGCATTATAAAAAAGCTAAACAAGAATTTTACATTTATGCAAATTTGATAATTTTGATAAAGTTTTTCTACTTAAAACTCAATCAAATGAAGTAAAAGAAAATACATATAATTCATTTAATGGTAGAAATAATATTGAATAGTAATAGCAATCCCAATAGTAATGGAGATAATCAATTCCCGATACAGGTAGATTTGCCTCATAGTTTATGATCGTATCGATGCAATTGTTAAGTTTACTTGTGTTGTGGCCGGGATTCTATCAAACCACTATAATAACCATCACATTCTGTACAATAGCCACACCTGGACTGGTAACATGAAAATAATGACCATTTCCTAAATTATCAAAAAGATTACGAAACAACAAAAAAAAGTAAAGAAAAACAAACAGATTTAATGAAGCTAAAACTTAACAGAAAATTGAAAAACTTATAAAACTGACCATTTAGAAGTCAGTTATTTCTGAAGTTCCTTGAAAATATAAATCCATTAAAACGAACTTTCTTAAATCCTTATTTATACTTAACATAACTCAACTTAAATCGTAGCCAGTTTTATTGTTGGCCGAAAATATAAAGATACACCTTGTTTTACTGAAATAATAATAATAATAATAATAATAATAATGAGCTATGCCTATATAATAAAAAAGGTTTTTTCTACTACTTTTGTCTTCTAATCCTAAAATAATTATTTAGCGCTCGCAATACAGCTGAAAATACAATAATTAGTTTGAATCTGGTTTGCTAATTATTGTTATAATAGCACCTTTTTTTCTCTAAATCTGTATAATTTTCTACAAAAGCTCGAGCAAATTGCAGATGATTCGTTCATCACATCTGTTCTAACTTGACCGAAAAAAAAAACCTTCTACCAATTACTTGGAATCTTTTCTAGGAATAACCGAAAAAAAATCAAACAACTCCCAAGAAAAAGTCATCGCGTGTCATTCAGTAATAATCGAAAATCGATATTCCATAGATTTTTCATGCAAATATTGAAGCTGTCTCAGTTCTAATTTCCCGATTGATATCCTTCGATTTAACACAATACAACAACATATCAATCTACAAATATATGGTCATACTATCAAAATTAAATTTCAGGACTAGGACAAAGTATTTTTAGGTATTGTTTTCACTCGTTTCATATTTAAAACAATCGTGCGCAAACTCGGCTATGGCCGTATTTCACCTGTCCTGCTATCATGTGCTCTGCAAAGTCCTGAAATCGCAGTATGTTCGGGGGTGGCTTACTGAGAACTAAATGTCAGTGGTGCTAACAGCTAAAGTTCACGTAATAATCTACGCGCGTTTCTCATCATCATCATCAATTAATCGGTACGATCAAAAAATATCACAAAACAATTTCGTCAATTTTTTCAGTATTATCTAAAGTGAGATTTTTTTTTTTTGGAAATTTTACTAAAACAATCAATTTTGGTAAGCAACTGTGTGTTGTAAATTAAACTAGAAATTAAGTCATTATTATTATTCATTTATTCCTTTTTGAATATTCACTTGGTTCTCTCATCAATCACGAATTTAGTTGTGTTTGTTGACGCATTTTTACCAATAGAAAACGGAAAAAGTGTGAAAAATTTCCAGATGACCGAAAACGTTGATTCAATTTTCATTTTGTATGGAACGTAGAATTGACAGAAAAAACTCTTCAACTTTATGGACGAAATCAGTTTTTTTTTCTTTGAAGGGACTAAGGGATATCAAAAAATAGACAAATCTCATCATTAATTTACTAAAATTACTGATTCTAGAATATCCTAGATTTTAGTAATTTCTCTAGTTTATAAAATATTCAAAGCAAAATTATGATAATTTCAAAAGTTATTTTTGCTTCTCTAATAGCAATTATACTATTAGCTTTAATAAATGATATATTATTATCGAAACGTATTTAAACAAAGTTTTAAAGGGGGTGGATACTCAAATTGACCGATTCGTTCAATTAACCAAACAAATTCATCAAACATTCATCAACTTAATACGATTTACTTTAAAAAAACATTAATCCAACAATAAATAGTTTGTTTATAACTACTCCCTTGTACTTTTCAGTATTTCTATGCTTGATTTTCCATAAAAACAATATAAAAATAAAAAGCTCCGTTTATATCACGTTATACTATTGATAAATTCGTGTACAAATCCATTTGTCTTTTATATACGTATACTTTTTTTTGTTTTTTTTCTCGTCTTTTTGTGTGTATGACTGTTGTTGTTTTACAGCCACACACCTGACAATGTTCCCTAAAGCCGAATGGAATAATAGCATCCTGGAGGTGTACAATTATTATTTTGCTTTTGTTGACCCATTTTTTCCATACAAATATAACGAATGAGCAATGTAGACATAGATCGATGGTGACAAAACTTCGTTTGGTTGAACCAGAAATATCAACAGCAATATATAATTCTTTGCTTTTACAAAAACTTACACACATGTGGACCTAGGATTTTCAGGACCGGCGCCCCACTGCAGCCCACTACATACTTTTCTTGCCTACATTTAGAAACGATTAAACCCCTTGTAAGTTGGCGCCGGTCCTGGTATTTTGAAACAGTACAGATACGTTAATTTGCGTTCCAAGAGGAATTGAAGCGAAATCCACGGTTCCTATCGACATATTCAAGATTACTCACATTTACAGTATTATTGAATCCAACAAAATTTGCTTCTTATTTCATCTCAGAGTCAAGTGATTTTAGTTTTATGTTAAATTTACAATTCATAACGAATTCATAATTATCAATTAGCCAATTAAATGCACTGCAAAGCCAACTGTTCCTACTCTCGCAGAATTTGTAAACGTGAGCATAATTATAAATTAATGGACATTAATTATTATTTTTCATTGGTAAATATTGAAGCATAAATTCAACCAAATTTTGTTCAATTAACATTCGTAATTGATTTCTATAAAGCTAGTAGATTGTCAGTTTTCAGTTTTAGCCTATTTTAATGGATTATTCTACCTATAATGTATATAGCCCCTCACCGCCACCACAATACCCTTTTTTATTCACATAGGCAACATATACTATTAAAACTGTACACCATAAAATCGAAATTAACTATAACTGTGTAAATGTTTGTTGAATTTTAGAGAATTCATAATTATTAGAGATATTATGTGTTTGTTTGGACAGTGATTTTAGCCACAATAAAAACAATTCCAATTACACTATTAATTGATGCAGATGGATTTTTTTTAAGCGGTTGGGTTCCAGATTCTGCAAGCTCATCGTTGAATGCAGCAAAAGTTGACGAAAATGAAATACAGTTCGATTTAGGATTCTTTGTGCCGAAGGGCTAACACGATTCGCTTTCTGTGAACCTTAAAATTCTGAAACCAACTGTATTTTGCCATCGTGTGCTTTACAGTTTCTACTAGAAATCTTCAGTTTAAGATGATTTCTGTAATTTATTGTGATTTGAAAAATCGTATGCTTCGTAATTTTTCAGTTTTAGTACAGAAGGTATTTTGCGGAACAGAAAAATATACAATTTTTATAGCAAGCTCGTAAGTGTTGGTGTAAAATTCAATACATTTAACACATGAAACTTCTCATTCCCATGTACATACGTGGTAGAGACGTTACCTGTACACTCGGAAATTATTACAAAGGACACCTGTCTGACTCCCTAGTTGCAATTCATTAAATCGACTAAATCATTGTCCTGTTTTCGATTTGTAATTTCCTTGATACGTTTAAATCAATATATTAACTAATAGACTTGTTACAACAAATGTTACCATCTTGTTAAGATAGCACCAAGTGTGTTTCAGATTAGTTTCATTTTGTCCAAAATGACTTACACTAATATTGCCACGTTTTCTATTTTTCACCACAATCTTTATTACACTAATAAAATGATATTTTATGTGTTCTGGTGGACTTTGATAATAAAAACTATTCCCAGAAGGTATTTTCGTGTAATATTGAATTGATTATATTAAAACAACAAATGATAATAATAGGAACATTATCAAGATATGTTGTACTACATACGATATAAGGTTTTTTTCCCTCCCTTACATTAAAGTAATACTGCATTGAAACCGCGAATCTGGTAGGTATATAGATTTGTAGGGGAAATATCAAATAGGGTGATGATAGTGATATTCAAGATGGTAGAGGTTTAAATCGTGCTCTCAATATCGATTCAGTTCGTGGGATTTTTACAATATTTTTATTTCAGTCTAGAAAACGGGGAGGTTTTTTTTCAATATATACACTCCAATGTTCTAGATTTATGAATAAATAAAAACATACCCATTCGTAACTGAATTGTAAATAATTCAGCGAGATTCCTGATTCCTTATAGTAATGTCTCGCGTAGAAAGTTCCATTTAACAAATGTTTCTCGGATGCTAAATAGCTGAACAATAATATAAGTGGGGTATTTTCAAGGCTCTCTAATACAAGACATTCTAAAGATCCGTCGTGAGTTGTTAATGCTGTTTTCAATACAAATAGAATTAGGATAACGATGTAATTTAATTCTTATACTTGATTGGTTCACAATAATTAAAAATAAACACCTCTCGTACTGACTTATTTGTTCATACAAATAGGTAAGTGGAATCGTATACGTACACAAGCAAGAAGAGGCCGAGACGGGAGTGAGAACAGCTTTACCGATTTTGTATAAGTGTAACAAAGACAAAAATGGGTAGAATTTTACATACTCTGGATAATGAAGAAGTCTCTTCTCTCTTATAGGGTATCTCTCTCTATTCGTACACATTTTAGCAAAAAACAACTAGAAACATAGGATTTTTACCTAAGCGAGACAAGATAGACACTATTCTCCATACAATATAAAATACACGTCAGATAACAGATTTAAAGATCGAAAAAATTGTTCATTTATCTATATATTATACTGGGAGAGTGGTGTGTACCTTGTCTAGCTTAGGTAAAATTCCTATGGTTTTAGTTGGTTTCTGCCAAAATGTGTACGGAGAGAGAGAGAGAGAGAGGGAGAGATACCCTGTAAGAGTGACTAACTGAATGAAATACTAGAGCAGACTTATTTTAAGAAAAAGTACAAAGTGAAGCATGGGCTTCTTCATTACCCAGAGTAGGTACAATTGTATCCGCCTCAGCCTCGCTTCGCCTATGTACCTATTCGATTCCACGGAATTGTATAACAACTGTGTATTCTATAGTAACAAAGCCTTAATAACTTATCGTTATAGCAGGGCCATAAAGGTTTGCAAAAATATGTATATATGGATATTTGGTAAAGGACATCAATTATAAAACAGCTCAAATTTTGTTGCATTTATAGCCAACATATATACACAGAAAAAAAATTGTTTGTGTTCGAAACCGTTTTACCCAACCAGCTAATCACTGTGTTTGTATAAAATCCAAAAACTTGTCATTTTTTCCCTTTAACCATAGCAATAAAATATTACCACAATTTCATTAAATCATTCAGTTATCGTTGGGTGAATGGTGGCTGTTTATTTGAAGTATTTCCGTTAAATAAAAATTTACAAGTTTCCAGTAAAATTGTACGAATTGCGACAGTTTTTTTCTTGTTTTTTCGAGAAAGATCACCAATAAAAAATATATAATCAAATTTATAATTTCCTTTGAAAAATTCAAAGAAAAAGAAGAGCAAAATTGTTCTATCGGTTCGAAATAAAATCAAATTCAATATACACACTCACCACCACCACCAACTACATAACCTGAAGCGTTTATCTCGAAAAATTGAATTTTGGGAAACGTTAACAAAAGTTGGGAACAAATTTGCATAAACAAAATAACGGCCTAGCTTAATATTTTTGTTAAATTATAACAATGCAAATATTACATGTTTTCCATGTAAATAAAAATCTACATTATTTTACTTTTAAATAATTATATTGTTGAACAACAACAGATAAAAGTCCTGCATAAAAAACCGTATTGTAGTACATCGTTCAGGACACTTGTTATTGTAATTGATTGAAAAGGTTTGAAGATAGTTAATGGAGTCAGTAACAATAGAACAATAAAATCTCGACAAAAATTGGTCAAATTGGAGACACAATACCATCTGTGTTGGAAACAATTTTGAATAAATCCCACCAGCAATGTACGCTGAAATACGTATAAGAAAGGATTTTCCGAGGATATATTCATAAATCAACTATCATAAATTAAAGGATATTTTCGAAAAACCATCTCTTTTTCCTTTCTCTCTCTATCTCTCTCTGTCTAGCTGTTATTTCTCGTGAACATAGAGCTACCCCACACACCGTTATTTCTCTCTTCTCTAGGTCAACTTCCGGGAAAATTATTAATAAATTATTATGATTCTGATTTATATCCCGTACAAGAAACAGCCTAAAAGAATAACAACAGTTTACTACTACCACCACTTTGTTTTAGTTAATTTTAATATATGATAACGAATTTATTGTTAAATTTCCAACAACAGAATATAATACCATCAACGAATATAAGTTTATAACTTACATAATAGAAACGTAAAATTCTTAGGCATGAAATTTTAATGGGCTCCTTTTCAACCATATTTTATACGTTTATAAGACGCCTACTGTATGTTCAAAATTTATTATCGGATAATTTTTGGCTTGATGCAACTTTTCACTATTCCTCTTGGGGTAAGCTTCTTGTAGGTTGAAGGATTTTTTCTCGCATCTGAGATTCGTTTTATATTCAATTTTATAAATAAAAGAAGATTTTAGGATTAAAAAAAAATTAAAAAAGAACAATAGGCCAATTCAAATTTGTAAAATAAATAGATAAAATATTATTTAGTAAATTGACAGACAATGGCATTAATAGCTTTTATATTAACTACTATTCAATTGAAATAACTTTCTATCAATAAAATGCATTCAATTCATTTATTTATTTAATAAAATAAAATATATTTACAATAGAATTATTTAAATGTTTGAATTTTAGCGATGAAAGCTCCCAATACACATTGACAAATCTAAATGCCCACCTATGTAAATGATTACATTTACATAAATTTAATTTATCGATAAATGGACGAATATCTCCATTAACTATAATTCTCTCTAATTTGTTCTTATTCGTTGATTTGTGTAGTCGTTGCTGCAACTCAATTATTTTCAATCCACACACATTTTCAACACTTTCAGTTCTGTGAATTTCAGAGATTTTCAAATGATTCCTTTTCCTGAACGACATTACAACCCTTCCCCTTTGCACTGTTGTTTAACGAAGTACACTAAGACTTCGGCCTTTTGATTTCAGTTACTGCTACCACTACTTCTACTACTAGTGCTGCTACTACAACTATTAGAAGAATACGTATATCTGCAAGTCTACAACCAAATCATTTCACTTTGTGGGAGTTGAGAGTGGGTGTTTTATATTTTATTCTACATATACGTATGTGTACGACGTTTTACAACAATGTCTCATATCGTTGTCGTACAGTTAAATTGCCCTGTAAAGCCTAAACTCTCATAATGGAAAAGAGATTTATATTGCTTGCTACAAATACAGGTAAGTTAGTATTTGTTCCCAAGCAACTGGAACTTGTGTCAATTAAAAATGTACTGATTTCAACTTGTTCAATAGATAACTTTTAGTTCATTCTTGATTCATGGGCAAATGGAATTTTTGCTTTTGTATTAGGTACTATTGAAGAGACAAAGTCGCGTATTCAATTAAATAACTCTTTCGTGCCTTTTGCTACCCTTCTGTGGCAAATTTAGCTGCATGGCAAACACATTTTGATGTCTTTAAAGGCTAGTTTCACCAACCTGGCTTAACCATTTGAGACGGTCTTAAATTTTTAAAATGCTAGAGTCTGCTTGGTGCAATGCGAAAAATTGAACCCGACTCAAATTTTCAAGCCGTCATAAATTTAAGGCAAGTTGGTGGAACCGGTCGTAAATGGATTAATAAGATCAAAAAGCAAAGATTAAAACAAAAAGTTGTACTAACACTGTCTGTACAACTTTTAGCTTGAATTTCTCTGGTAAAATTTAACTTCAACATTCTAACACTACAATAGATAGTAATAGAAATAAAATTTAAACAAAATTTGCTGCAAAATTTGTTTCTCTTATTCGCACCATATGTTGGACTTTCCACCGCCGACACTAATTTCCTATTTAATGTGGAATAAAAAGAACAAGAATCAAAGAACTTGTCCTGCAGAAATGATAAGGAGATCAACGAACAGGAAGCTAAAGCTACATTTTAACGATTTTTAATAATAAATTGACGACAAAATGAGTGCTTCTATATGCAAGATTAGCAACAAAACGTAACAGAGAAGATCTATTTAAAACTGAAATGTTATCTCCATATAAGTTAATATGCTTCAGAAGTTTTGATAAACAAATACTTTTATGCCTTTCTGTTACGATTTTCATTCTTATAAACCAACAGAGAACAAATCATTTGGTAATGGAAGTTTTATTGACCGTAGTTTAACATTATCTGTTCATTATTAAAATATTTCGCTTGTCATGAATAATTATAGCCTGCCATCATAGAAATATAGATGTCCACATATCCATACGTGAAATACACGGGAAATACTCATGCAAGTTGGTGATTTTCATTTCATTTAAACATATTATTATCTGTTATATTTTCAAAATTGTTAATTGTAGTAATATGTCCAAGCTATACCTTCCCTAAAACAATACTTTTAGTACGACAACAGCAATTTGGCCCATCAACCACATCTTACAAGATTAGCAATGTTCGGCAGTGATAGTGCCACGTAGAATTCAACGATGCTTCCTTGATGTGATGATTAATAATTTTAGAGCATCGCTTTCAGATAGTGCCCGGCCATGTGTTCCTGATACAACGGTCGACAGATGTGGTTGGCAAACGTCCGGCATCCCGGATGATTTATGTGATCTCGTTCGACGAAAAAAACTCCAATTAAATCAGTTTAATTACTGGTGCATTGATTTAATGGGGGGACAAATTAATTACAAGCCTTCCAACGTCCTTTTGATAGGTACGTTCTCGCAGTGAAAGTGAAAACTTGAGCGCTTTATAAATATATAGAACAAATTCACACACACTTGGTGGTACAAAGGTCTGTTATTATTATAAAATTGCACAGTTTCTCGTCTCTTAAATAGTTAATTGATTTTCTGGTTTAATTTACGGTTAAATCATTTTCAACGTGATCACCTCGCCGGAATTGTTCAGGTGTACGGGAGTTTGACAAGTAATTATTATTAGTGAAACTTTGACGATATTCCACCCTTTTGGGAAATGACAACTCAATTGCATAGAACTTCTATATTACAACTAGTGGATGGTACTGAATTTTTGACGGTGACCCAGTCTCGATAACCAACTAGATTGCTAGTAGTCGAATCCCGCTGGTCCAGACAGATTCTCATTATAACTTACTTCTTATCATATAGGTCGAGTGAGTGTGGATAAGTAAATTCTCGATAATGACGACATAGATTGGACATGTAAGTGATGTAATAGCAAATTATTAACATAAATTAAATACAATTTGATGAATTATTGCTTACGAATAAAGGGCGGCCATTAGCCGTACAACTTTTTGTATTAACGATTTCGCAGGCATTTTTCATAATGAATGGTTGAGATAATGGAAAACCAGCACACCGGTATATATATTTACACAATCACCTACCCCTGCTATTTGTTCAATTCTTTCATTTATATGCTTTAAAAGTATCTTTTTCTTGTTTAGGGGAAAACATTTTTTCCCTTATCATATGGGAAATTTAACGGATAACAAAATAACAAGTAACAAAGTTTCCTTTGCCAATACAAACCAATACAGAAGTTGGACACTTTTCTTAGTAGGCAAACTTTTTAAATTAGACAGTCATCCAGGCAACGTTGTTTCCCTCGAACTTTACGACTCCAGTTTTTCTATATACATTCAACATTAATACGAGAATATCTAAATCGTAAGAAAATAAATTTTCTACTCACAGACTACAGTTCTCTGATGAAATATTTGTTTACTTGACTGAAGAAACATCATTGCCGCTCTTAACAGATTGGATTAAAAGAGTTCTATCATATTTTCCTTACAACTTCATTTTAGTAATTTTAGTTTCTTTGTTATTCCAACATTTCACCAAGCAGCTACTTGCAGTCTTCGAATAACATTGTCGGTGCATATTTCAAGTGTTTTTGGATGTTCGTGCCAATCGACCAAGGAATTCTATCGGTAAGACTTCAAAGGTCTATAAATATGTCATCCATCTTCAATGTACATTTATCTTGGATGCTTTTATTAAAGTTCAACGTTAATGTTGTGAAAATATTCGAATTATCTTAAAGAAACGCGGTGGTGCTCTTAGGTCTTTGTTTTTCTTCAAGATTAAACTATATCTAAACTGTAATGTAGATTTTCAGTAGTTTTATCTGTGTTTTCCGTATTTTAAGCGAAAGCATCTTTTACTCGTCCTATCCAAATGTTTTATTTGTACCTCCTAGAAAAAATGTAAAGCGGGTATTAACCGGTACTATGATAATAGCTGATGCAAAGCTGTAAACTCATGAATGTCACTGGTGAGCTTTGTGCTTTTTTATTGGATTCAAATGAAATATTTGCGATATTTTCAATCAATTTTGAAAAGCTTGGTAAATTGAAAGTAGGTCCTCCGGACCTGATACGATTGGTTGCAACGTTTACTATAGGCCTTAGCTTGCCCGAGTTTCAGTGATGAATGGCGCTATGATACCTAGTCATTTGTCTGGATTGCCGGTATCTAGTGCTGTGATTGTGCACTTACCGTAGATATGCTTTACAGCGTGTACTTTTTGGATTTATAGCCTATTCGTGAAATTTTCAAGCACTTCCTGAATATAATTCAACGAATACTAACAAATATCGTTGTATACCTCAAATATTACGATTGCTATTATTAATTTAAAGTACAGATGATTGGTACTAGAGACTGAAAAATATGTGTTTCTAAAGTTTTCAAAATATGGCTAGAAATAGAGTGACTAGGTCTCCTATTAATTTGCCTAAAAGTTGTCGAGCCAAAGTTGCATCCCAAAGGACGCATACAAGTCAGGTGGAATTTCATAAAAAAAATTGAGACCGACATAAAATGAGAGAACTTGCCTAGTTGCTCTCTGGTAGTAAATTATCAGTCTTCCGGCAATCTCGTCATATTTTTGTCCACTGGTTTCTTTATCGCTTAATTATACTCGGCTAACATTTGTCGATGTCTTTTCTACGATAGCCGCCATAAATATACCGAGAGCTTTTTTGAATAAAAATTGTGAAACAACGATGAAGGGGCGACGCGAAAAAAAAACACCGGAAATTAAAATTCCCATTCTGGTAAACTACCATTGCGGTGATTTTAATCAGTACAAGGCCATTGTGTGTAATTTTCAAAATTTAACAGTAATGTGATTAAATAAATAAAACTGTGAATAACCTGAGATCCAGTATTTATCTTTGTCTGTTGAACGACCTAAGTAAACTTGCTAATGGTCTGTTTTAAGACAACATTATGATAGAACGGAATATATATTTGAACGGACATTGCAGACTATTATTTCTTGTTTTAAATCTTGAGTTTTAGGCGATCTGCCAGACTCGACTCAACGAGAAATTGCGCTTTGAGTAGAATTATTGTCCTAATCGTGTCGACTTCAATGATGCATATTTATAGACTTTATCTGCATTTCCTAGACTGATCAGTCAAATTAAAAAACTATCAATTTACTGAAAATTGCAAAAAGTCTTATATAAAAAATAGGTATATCGATTTAACGGATTTGGTAGTTGTTGAGTCAGCGTTATAATATTTTAAATAATCACATTGTACAAATGTGAATTATAGCGATTTGTGAAGATTTATTTGAAACTATTATCGCTATATATAATCAAATAAATATTGAACAATTCGACTCACACAGTTGTATAAATGCGGAAATAATTTATGGATTTCAAAATATGAGACAGTAGAAATAATTTCCGAAGCAATTTCAATATTTCAAACAAACAAAAACGAATCAAAATATTCAACACTTTCAAAAATTTATACGAAAAATCATAAATTTCAAAAGTCATGTTGAAAAGTTTCTGAATTATATAGAACTGAAGTTAGTATAAAATCTAAACTTTCTGTATATTTTTATTATTTAAAATAATATTCAAACTAAAGATGAGATGTTCATTATAGAATAGTAGACTGTATATTGACCGAATTCTAAAATTGGTATCGGCTTTTTCTTATCAGGATGCCAAATATAATACTGGCGCTTAAAAAAGCTCAATGAAATTTCACGCTTGAGCTCCTTTCATAATGTCATGTAATTTTATCAACGCCTACATATTTACAGTATGAAAATATGATCTTATTTTATATATTTCAGACTTTTATTGACGAAAATCCCAACAAAGTGTAAACAATTCTATAAGCCTGAATTGATTTTTTTGCCAAATATTTAATGCTGTCTCCTTTAGCTTCTACAGTCATTGTCCGTTTTTGCATTCAAACGAATTTGCTTATGTCCAGGCTGGACTACCTTAGATTAGCATTAGATCGACGTGACAGTGCATAAACTGGGCCTTGTCCAGGACGGGACATGAAATATGTCGCTTCCAGAAGGGGTTGGTGTATGTGTATATATGTATGTGCATCAGGACGGACACGTAATCCTAGCGTTAGCGTGATTGGATACGTTGTGGATAGTTGCTGATCTATCAGACCTCCAAATAGATCTGAGGGACTTTAGTGTTATTTAGTTTGAAGCTGGTAGTAATTTGGGCTTTGGAAATACGATTTGGTTTAAGTACCACACACAATTCTATCTCTCCTACATAACAGAGTCTTTTCTAGATTTCTCTTTTTAAGATCTACTCTTCTTGTGGTTGGATATACAATTTCCGAAAATTTTTGCGGTCAAATAATGATCGACCAATATAACCAACCGGTTTCGTTGTTGAAAATATGTGGATATAGCCTTTTTACGTTCGACTCCTTTTTCCCGTTCTACTATACATTTCTAACGGTAAAGAAGCCGAACACTTGAACAATTTAACCGTAAAATACGATTAATTCCACCGATTCTCTAGGATACGGATATTGAAACAGGAGTCTTAATTCAACGATCTATAAAAGAAAATTCTCCAAGATCAAAGTTGTTCAAGACAACAACAAAAAAAAAAACGAAATAAGTGAAATTTTTTTAATAGAATATAGACGATGTCTGAAGAGGACTTGAATTGGTGATTTCCCAATTTATTATTAGTTCACGTACCTTTTTTGGCTAAACTAGTCTTCAAAGTTGAATTAATTTCCAAATCGAGTCTCGTACGTGTACATGAACTAGTCGATAATTTTTTTTTGACTTGTTTTATTCCGATTCGTTTAGATTTATGTCAATTGCATATATGTTGGAGATAGGTTCGGGAATTGTTACAAATACAACAATTTAACAAACAATCTATCGTACAATCTCTGTTGAAAAATCAGTCGACATTCTGTTCGTTCCCACCAATCGACAATATAACAAGAATGAAAATACATTGGTTTTGATTCCAATTCACGCCACACTATCTATCTACTACGGAACATAAATCCAATTTTTCGAATTTGATTTACCTAAATTGTAGAGAGTTCCATTTTAGCGATAGAAGTCTGATACGTGACCAACAAAAATAGCCGCCACGAAATGGAGATTTTATTCGAATTCTATACAAAAAAATTCTATACACCGTACAACAAAAAAATAAAAGCTTTTATAAATAAATTCATTTAATACAAACATGAAATTTATATACCGTTTCGATTATAAATAAGATTTTTGGTGGTAAATCGACAGCAAAATCGTTTCGACAAAGGTGAAGGAATCACCGTCAAATCCACAATCATTTTATTCGGCCATAATTTTAGCCGAGAGCTTCGTAATTAATTTGACCGTAAGTTTTTGGCGTGCTCAACTTTCTTTACAAACACTTTCCACTTAACTTATAATATTTTATCACAAACTTTCCTAATTATGGCTACAGGTTGAGAAAAAACAAAGTCAGTAGG
>JAZBHA010000475.1:30418-42353 GCA_037464855.1 Iselma pallidipennis | reverse complement strand
CAAATTGTAAACTGCAATTGACAGTTGCAACATTTTAAATAAATTGTTCGTTGTGTAATTTTCATATTTTAATTCAATTTGAAACTATTCGTAAATTTATTGAGTCAATTTCTGTTGTCGACATTTCTAATTTTTCCGTAGCTTTTAAAATTATTATTAAAATGTACTGTAACGTTTTAAATAAGATGATTTAATTGTGTAGCAGATATTTGATGAAATTCCCGCATTTACTATAACGGTTTGCGACAATCACCAAGAAAGAAACTCTTCTTCAGTGCATTCACATAATCATTCTCGAAATTGAATCATACAATTTTCTACTGTTATTATTTTTATTACATTCATTACTTGTTTCTTATGTTTGACTGTTGTCGCTTCTTCACAATTACATTCTAGCTAAACAATGGAAAAACGAGTATAATTAGAGCAATGTTACAATTTTTCTCTTATAGTATCAAGGCAACTGGAAACATGGAAACTTTTAATTCAATTTTTGTCCTTTTTATTCACCGTTCTGTCCCCGCTCTCTCGTTCAACATAAAAAGAACTAATTATACTATATTTTTAAAGCACTCCTTGAAGATTCACACAAACAAACAAACAAACAGACAAACAAGCGAAAAGTTGAAATTTACATCATGAAAAATCCATCAATTAATTAGCAAATAGGTGTGGAAAACAGAAAGATTGCAATTATTTTCCAAGATTTTTTTAATGGAAATTTTCGTTATAAATTATAAATTTTAACGCAATATTGGAAAATGTTACATAATATGAATATTTTAATACAGTCAGATCGATGTAAACTATCATAGTAAAAGAGTCCTGGCACAATTTCGATAACATAAAACGTCAGAAAACATACTATCTTCTGCAGTATATTAACAGATAATTGAAGGATATGCTAGTGGCGGTGGTGTAATAAATAAATTCCAAGCGAAGACGATAACTTGACGTATAGCTTACTAGTAAAATTGGTGGTATATGATAGAACAGTGTTGCTAACATTAAGTTTACAATGTATGGAATAGTGGTTTTCTAGAAATTTATTTAGAGCAACATTATTCTTCAATAAGTCACGGAATAAATGAGAAAAGTGTTACAGATGCGCTACCAGAAACTGTAGCTTTACAGTCGATAATCAGCAATGCTGGCTCATGCTCTCTTGGTTATCTTGCATAATTGTAATTTTATTTTTCCAAAATGTATTTCATAAATTCCCGTTTTTTAGGAACCATTTAGATTCCCTACAGACACCATGTATTGATTTATGCAAAAATAAAAATGAAATATGCCGATCAGTATCAGAGCATCTGCAAGTTAAGTAAGTCGAAATCGTGCCACCCTCCCTCGTATAAGTATTACCAGATGATAATATGACATTAGATGTAAAATTCTGATGGAGCCACCATAGTGTTCTTGCTTGATTGTAGGTATCAGGTGTTGAATTGTCAACGTGAAAATTCCACATGCAACACTCCATTATACTTTAAACTAATGTACCATATCTGGATCTATCTAATATTTAGGCAGGTTTGCTTATTTCAAATTCAAGAACTGATTATATCCATTTGTAAGTACATTTTCCCTTCTATTTCTCTCTCTCTATATATAGAAATAACAATCTCGATATCCAAACAATTTCATAAACTCTATCACTGGGAATATTTCGTATATATTCAAAATAAACATGTCGTCTTGAAACGACTGTTGGTCGTATCTTTCTCAGAAATAAACACAAGAAAAATCCGCCATCTATATGTCCGTAGTCCGTAAGAAATTTACATAACTTTCCAGTTTTTGTCACAATCAAAACCATTTTGAATGAAACTCAATTCAAGAGAAGTTTCAAACTGTGCAATCATGGAAATTTCCATTTCTATTGGTTGGTACAGTTATTAAAGTTTTTTTTTATGTAAACTTTTATGAACGTTTTAATTGTCAATCGTTAATTAAAAATTTATAATTCGTATCAAAATTCAGATTTTTTTTAGTTCTTATCAATATTATTGACATTTAATAGGAACATTTCACTCCAATGACCCGGCGCCTCCACCAAATTTCTAACTTGGTGACAAATCGCTCAATTTAAAAATTGTGTCCCCCTGATATCATGTTATTACTTACATCCACTTGACTGGAAATGTGTTCAGATGTAAATATGTCATCTTTATACGTATTTGTGATAAAATTGTAGCATTTCTCGCTCTTTAAATTGTATGAAGCAACACGTGTTTTAAATTGCTTATCATTAAAAATTGTTGTTTTTTTTTTCTTCTTCTGGCACAACAAGTTTGTATGGTAATCGTTGCTGTCGATATATAAAATAACGACAACAATCGAAATTTCTTGAATAATATTATCGAGAATGTTCCAATTGGCGCGCTTGGAAATCACCTACTTTTCATTTCAACATTTTCAGTCGATTCCTCTGTTCTCTCTAAAATCCGAGATAGTTCAGTTCCACATTTATAGTCAGCTATCATGCGAATAAAACATAAATAACAACAGATGCTTATCATTACTAGCTCAAAAACATGTACAGGCCAAAAAAAATAAATAAAAAAATTGGAGAGGATGTTTTATAAAGTCAAGAAAATTTTAAATATACGTATATCAATGACAGTTTCTTATTAAAAAGTCCTGAAATAGAACCCTGAAATGAAAATTGAAATGGCATTTCTGTATTCTTGCCATAGATAATCAGGATATTAGACAGAAAAAAAATGATGGTGATATTTAACATATAATTTATTCAAAATATTATTTATTTGAATATTTTAACATTTCACTCATAATATACGTCTACCAGTCATGTTAACATGTTAGACTGTCTCATTTTCATAATTATCAGATTTTTTCTTTGAATATCTGTATTTACAAAATTCGTAGGGTGGTTTATACCACCAGCTTTGAAAATGCCCACCAACAATACTGATAGACATATAGATTGTTGGAAAACAATGGCATTTCTAAAGTAAGCTCCCAAAGAATTTCTAGCTACAACAACAACAACAACAATAGCCAAAAGCAAAAAAATAAAATTCTGTTGAGATATAAAAGACGAGTAGTAATTTTCTTTTCAGTTCAAATAAATGTAAGTTGTTTTATTTAAAATGATTGTTTTCGTGCAAGATTCTTTTTTCCACCCCCGTCTATTTCGTTCTATATATACGTTTACTTTATTTCTAAACCATCACTAGAAGTGCTTTTTCTTCATCCATTAAAATAAAAAAGATTTGCATTTGAAACGAAATTATATCGAAATTGTTTTCATTTCGTATTGTAATAATAAGATTACAATTGTTTATTTTTAAATTACAGAGCTTGAATTTGATCGTTTAACACAGGTCGATGTTAAGAGGGTGTGTTTCTATTTTAATATTACATCGCCTGTTCGGACGAGGCTGTAATTACGTCTGAAGTGGATGTGAACAATTTTCCATAAAATGTATTATCGTAGAAAACCAGTTTAATGGATGTATAATGAGAGGAAACTATCGCACCGATTTAGTTATCATTGGAACTACAAATCCAATAATTAAATAATTTCTTGGTCTCTCTAAAATGACCACCACTAATGCTTTACCAAACGTCCTTTATAGTCATTCCAGAAATATTTCATCTTTTCCAGAACTACCAGAGGATTTATTCATCTTTGATTCCCATTGTTTTATTTATGTTTACTTTAAATTTCGACAGAGTAAACATCAAAATCATTCTTGTTTCTGGTTGTTTTATTAATAAAATGAAATAAAAATAGCACGACGGTGTGTGTATACGTTATGCTGAAGACAACAACGTGACTAAAATTTTTACTCAAGCTTATTTCTAGAAGAGATGCACTATAAATGGGTATATTTAAAATACAAAACATCCACACGTTTTTCAGTACACTCGTAAACGATGGTTCACCATAGATATATTATCTCGTAATATTTTTGAAGCTATGTGAAAATATATGGCGCAATCTTCCAGCATTATTATAATATTTGCCGTCACCATTCTACATATTTCAGTTTTTTTTTGAAATATAGCTCCTCGATATAATCTATTTGTTGTTTTTTGCGATAAGAAAGTGAAAATTTCAATTTCTCACCCCCAAAAAAACACACACAGACACACAGTTTGTTGTCAAGTCAACTTGTTAAACATTACATTTTGTACACTATTTTAAAACATTTTCAATTCAACAACGCTTGTATTTAATGACCTCATTGAGTAAGAATAGGTTTTAGACAGGTGCTTTTGAAAAGTAACAAACAGGGTACCACTATACCTATAGTGGCGTATAACTCCCCGAGCGTACATGGAAAATCGCTTAAATGTTTTTCAAACTTAAACATCACAAATTGAGCTATATACCAGGTTCATAAATACCGTTAAAGTTATATTAGAAAATCGATTTAAATAACTTACGCTTCGACTGGTGGAAGAAAATTGAAGATCTTCTAGGTTCTTAAATTACTTACTTAAAGACAACAAGAACACAGCAACTGAATCACTGTGTGACAGGTCCCTCGATAGTTTAATATAATTAAAGTTATAACAAGCAATTTCTGATTGTAATTCACGCAAATGCAACGATTAAAGTTTCAAATTGTGCACTTTATGGAACTGTTTTGTCTTTATTAAATGTATAAAAGTCTGTTTTTGTCCCATATTCCATTTATTGTGGAATCACTTTCAGTTAAAATTTTCGTTCATATGTCGTGTCTAAAGTTGTTAAAAACTGAATTTTTTATTATTTACAACGAAAAAAATCAATACCTGCCACATTAGAAAACGTAAAATCGTAGTATAGTTGTTAAGTATATTTCAGCCCAGATTTTAGATTCTCCCTTGTGGGTGAATATCTGTATTCGAGGAATCCCAGTTTGTTCTTCAATACATATAAGGAATATAAATAAAGTATTACCCGTCCAAGCTAAGAGGAACTTTGGGCGGGAATGTGCCTCCATATTTTTGCTAACATTGAATCGTAGTCTAGATATTTTTTACGCCGGTACTGTAGCCGAAAACACGAGTACCTCCGTTTGTTTAGCCAACGTGTAGGACCATCTGGTTCTTGTTAACTTGAACGGCTAATATGTGATCGTAAACATAGCGACCATTATACAATCCACTGAATTCTAAAGGACGTCTTCGTCACCGTCTCGGTCTTCGTCATCGTGATAATGACTTTTTCGACCATGCTTTTGAGCAAATCTCCACCTTCGTCTTCGTCTTCTCCCCACCCATTTACAGTTGACAAACTCAGCCAATAGTAGATAAGCATAAAAGATAGAGAAAGAAATAAGGATAGACATATGCGGTTAAAGCGTGGGTAAATCCAATCCGGAGCCAGCACGTCCGTAATGACGTCCATTAGTAATGCCAAGTCCGTACGTACGTCCACCACCGAAAAAGTCATTAAGGGAAGGTGACACTGGAGATGACTCAGACGAAGACGGAGACGAAGACGTTCTTTCGAATTCCACGGAATATTCAGTTCAAGCCCATTACATTAGGCAACAACGGCAAAGACTTCTACTCATTTTGTATAAAAATATCATTTCTTTGGGTTGTAAAGTGTCTATTAAATTTTCCGCCAAACAATCATTTAGCTTATACTTCCCGTTTCGTGGTCTGCAAAGAAATAACCAATAAATGGATTTCAGCTCATAAATATTACAAATATCATCTCGATTTTAAAGCCCTGTCTTATGCCGGTGCTTCAAATCCATAAAAAATGTATTAAACAATAAATGCCACATGAAATAATTAAACGTCGATATTATTTATTGATCGTTTTTACATGCTAAGTATATTCTCAATGAAATCCAATCTAGCAAACTTTTAAATTGGTAAAATTTATTGGGCTAGTTGAATATTCAGGAACTACAGGTATTGCATCTATTCGTTGATTGTTGTTTCGTATTTCTGAGTTTGTAGCATATCGTTCAACTATCCAAATTCACCGTGAACAGATACCAACTGTTCGATAGCTAATTATTCAACTACTACAACATTCTAGTAACATAGCAGGAAATATTTTACCTAGTTCGAGCAATTGAATTTTAATATAATTCGATTAAACAATGTATAATTGGAAAAAGAAATCTAATTATCCTAGTACGCTTCTATATATAAAGATAATAGTAATATAAGTTATAGTTGTTGGTAAGTTTGAACAAATAGAAACTAACCAATGATCCCCAACTGTGGACATCCAATGCAACCTAATTGCCTTTAATATTACCATTCCTATCGACTCCATTAACTTGCAGTTCTATTGTTCCGTATGTAGCTCAACACCATACCAAGGGGTAAAGAATAAATATTTACCAACTTGATTACACATAGTAACTAGCGAATGAAACAAGAGTAGGGGTGTGTAATGCTTCTATTCCTGTTTTATCATTTGCTCACGCCATCCGCTCAATCATTTTAATTATTAACACACCTACATACATACATAGTGTACCGCATATTCACATACAACATGTACCAGCAACATACTTACACAATCAAATACAAATCATTTGACATACTGGAATTTCAACTGGAAATGAGTATCTCATCCTGAAAACGATCTGATGGTGCATTATTAAGTATATTGCACGTGATAAATCGCGGGAGAATGACTATTTTGCCTATGCGAAGTTCTACAAATTTTAGAAAAATTGTGCTGTTATATGGCCATATGTAAGCACTATGTGTTTGCATTCATCCAGAATTTATCCGTGGCCCAAATGCATCGTTCTGGATGACTGACGATTACAATTGCAAATTTCCAGAAATAGGTGTTCTCAAATTTAAAATGTTCTACTAACATGTATTTTTAATTAAAATTCACATTGTTCTCCAATTATCTGTTGTAGTAGTTTCATTAGAAGACAGTGAAATTCGTTATTTATTAGCTAGATCATTAATCAAACAGACAACAACTCTGCAGGTAGAATCAAATATAGAGGGTTGTACAAACGCGTTGGCCTAAGGGCCTTGTGTAGGTAAAAAAAAAATGAGCAAAAACATTCTATCTAATAAAAAAAAATTACGCTGTTTTTTCGACTTCAGTTCAATTTTTTTTTCGCCCGTTTCTGTTTTTGTTTATAATTAATCCATGTGGTAGAACAATTCAAACAACAAAAAACCCCTTCCTGGAATTTCAAAAAAAACACACACAAAGCGTTTTCATAATATCGCTTAGAATTGTTATGAAAAACTGGAGAATGAATTTAAATTGTTCTCTTGATAAACAAATAGGTGTATGTACGAATTTCCGGACTATACACCCGACAAATTCATTGTTTTCAAATGCATACATTAATGTAGTAAAAATCTGTCCGTTACATTTCCTCAAGATAATTTCTTTAAAACAAGAAGAAAAAACGCTATTCCAAACTTGTATCTGTCGAGAATTGTATGAAATGAGACGGGGTTCTAATTTATACAGGACGAGTTTTCTAATGAAGTTGAAATATATTTCGTTGGTAGAATAATCTACCGATCTTTTTTTTTATTTTCTGTTGTTTTACGTGCATCATTTAAATCTTCAACATTGAAATCCTCCAAAATTCGTTTGCGAATATATTTCAACTGGAGTCATTTTTCTTGCTATACAGGAATAGCACATGGGAGGCTTAACATTCTTATCCGATATGGGCTGAATTTAAAAATTCAAACACAACACAAAGAACTTTCCTCGTTCTTGTTCTTCCTACAAATATTGTCTAATACATTATTTCGTCTCTTTTATATGGAAACGTTCTTTTTGAGGAAGCTAATTAAAAACAAATCAAGAATCGGAAATAGATGACATTTAATAAATATAATGGCTAAAGTGGGACGATAATGACCATTAAATATCCGATACAGACAACAAAAGTATCATAAAAATATACACAAAACATTCAATAATTTCAATATTGATATTACGATACGTTATATATTCATTCTCATCAATTTTTGGTGGTAAGTGGAAGGCTGCAATTTTCCTCGATTATTCCACTATTCGTATTACAATTTCGTTTGGAAAAGATTAATATCAAAAGATGGTAATACCCGAAAAAGCATATTACCGCTTTTCTGGGTGTTAAATAAATCATTTGTAACCATATGTTGGGCGACTGATAAAAAAAAAAGCTTCAAAGATATCACGCACATTTCTATTAAATGACCTCCTTTACCGATATAATGCCGTTTTATTCTCTGTTTGTATGGAAACATTATCACAATCCCCTTTAATAATAATAATAATAATAATAATAATAATCGAATGATATCGAAGCCTTTATCAATAGCTACGATCCTAATGTAAGAGGCGATTTAATCATTCCACCGCCTTTAGATAACTGCCGTTCGGGTTATTATGGAACAGTTCGGAAAAAAAAGACAATTGTTGGTAATTTTTGACTGTATGTTTAAAAGCGAGCACTATTAATCACAGTTTTTTCTGACACTTCAACAAAATAACGACAATACAGTTATTAAATAGAGTTAGTTTTATGCCTAACAATAAGTAAAAACGCGGTATTCTGGACCGACAGTAATTAATCATCGCTTTTACGTGTAAAAACAATAAATTGTTATAATTGAACAAATTTTTCTAATATAAAATAATTGATTGATAAATAAAACAACGTACAGAACAACAACAACCGTCGCCGATAAGAGGAAATCATTTTTTCGGCAAATTAAATTTTACTGGAACTGTCAGCCAAAAGCCAGATTAAAAGATTATTAAACTCTTTGTCGTTGCTTAAAAATCCTGTCATCGTGGAATTACTAAGCGAAAACAAGGGACACGAGAAGAGAAAGAAGAGAAAAAAAAATAACGCTTCGTACACACAACAAAGAATAAGAGATAACCTCCCTGTTGCCTAGATAAGTGACTTTATATTCTATTAACAATTAAATCTCACAAAAGCTGGTCGACTGTATAAAGTACAGATGCGAGCTGTAAGGTTTTGTGTGGAGCTTTTGAATACTAAGTGCACAATTATAGTACTACGAGACATTACAACAACATCTACCTATACGTTCTTACTCTTTATTCTTGTTTATTATGACCGCTCCATGAAACCTTCATTAGTGTTATGTGTCGCATATACCGAAAAATACTACATATATAGTTTAATTTTTCATTCTTTCTCCTCTATTAAATCCATATATGCATTTTTATCTATATCCGGACAGTTTATAATACAGACATTAATGCTACGTGCGAGTGGAACATTAATTTAAATTTTCTAAACCATACAGTATCATATAGTATGTATATGTGTGTGGATAATATAAAGAAACAAGGTACGATACGATAAGCTTTGTTTGTTGGTAAATAAGTCGTTACGTGAATTTTTTATATTTAAATAAATATTCATACGAACAACAGGATACTCGCAGAATCATTTATAACTGTGGAGTCATAACAAGTACGAATTATTTATTAGTACCGTTGCAACTACTACCATAAATTCACAATTTAAAACGTATTTGCTACGTATACCATGTAAACTTACAAACGGTGTGGTCAGGTGAAGCACGAGAGCAAAAGAAATGACATGTATTAGCAATCTATGATGCGTGTAGTGAAGCGTGATAACAACACGAAATATTCACCCGGCGCATCCACCATTTTCAGATTCATAAATAAATTCGCAATTGAAAGCTTCTGAAATTTTACGTCCCGCAAGATCGTCTGCGCTTAACCTAACAAGTATGATTTATGTTTAATTTGGTCAATTATTTAGATAAAACCAGTATTTGACTCGTACACTTGGTTGCCGTTAAACCAATTTAACGAAAAGACTGCTTATGTTGTTATACCTTTATATGTAAAAATGGTGGAGGCGCCGGGTGAATCGTACAATCAAACATACTTCCTAGCTTTTGATCGGTGTGATCTTGTCGAGTACGAGAGCAAATGAGAAATGAATACTCTATGATGGGTGTAATGAAGCAGGATAACAGCACGACGCTTTCTCTACTCCAAACATTGTGACTGGATAATGTATTAGCAACTTGGTTCTCTTGCAACTAAACATGATAGGAGGAGAATCGGCGTGCTGCTATCCCGCTTCACTACACGCATTATAGATTGCTAATATATGTTTTTTCTTTCGCTCTCGTGCTCGGCCAGACCACAACGTTTGAAAGCTCAGGCGATACCACTGGAAATGAAAAAGTTCACTTAAAAGACAGCTTCAAAGTCTATGAAAAAAGTGGAAATTGTGACTTTATAATAAAGTTATAGTTCATAGACTGAATTATTTATATTCGTATTTTGCTCAAAAGTTCTATTTCTTCTCTCTTTAATCCTGTTTGTTTTATATCTCATTCCACTGTCTCCTTACTTATTATATCTTGTATGATTCATTTTGTGTTAGTGTCTTCGAAAATTACAGAATTATTAAAAGTTTTGTTGCCATGACACAAGTTGAACGGCAACTTTAAACTTGAACAACGATCTGTGAAACGAATAACCTCCCTTGCAGCTATGCAGTGTTGATGCATAAACATTAAAGTATATTTAGTAGACTTTTATCTTTTCAGGATAATCTGACATTATAATCTCATTAAAATATCCAAACTATATTTTATTTTTCAATCTGTCTATTTAATTGGTGATTGTTGTAAATGCTGGATTTCTATGATATATAATTCAAGATTAATATGGAAGTTATAGCAACTGGAGTCATAGAAGTTTAATTAGTACGAGTTTTACGAGTTGTTTGCTAGTTAACATTTTATTATTTGCCTGAAAACCTCATGGATATTCCCAAACAGCTTTACAACTTCATCAAATGACATTAAAAAGGAAAGTACAATTAATTAATTGAAAATGTGTCCTATAGCGTCGTCCCTCTATAATTTTTTTTTGACCAAACATTTTTAGATCTCTGTACTCTTTTTTTTTGATTATTTATCTAGTAATTACTTCAGTAAAAAATTCAACAAATTTACTTGTCACTTGTAGTTATAAATTCCTGATTAAGTAATCAACGAAAATTTAACAGTTGAATATTTTCCCGGACACAACTTAATTAGTTAGAAAGAAATATGTGTACAGCCAGCCGCACCTCTGTTTATATAAGAAGAAATAACAAGTTGGTTTTTAATTAAACCACATAATTGTGTTTGTCATGTTGTGGAACAAAGTTGACGAATTGGAAACGTAGAAAAAAGGGACACTGAACTGTGGCCCTGTAATGACACTGTTAAATAATGAATAAAACATTGGTATTTGAAATACAGTCATTTTTAACGTCTTATTTCAAATACTTATCTACAAGAAAGAAACTGATTTTTTTTTTGGGGTGAATAAAGGTACTACAGTTCATTATAGAATACAATAAAGGCCGTTATTATCAGTGACCCGTTACAAGGCGTCCGGAATGTTCTTTAAACTAACTATTCTCCAAAACTCTCTCAACAAACTTCAAATTGTTGAAAGAAATATCTCTCTATTAAACTATTGACCGGGATTAACATTTCTCAACAATTGAGAATGTTTGAACTGGCATTATAAACAAACTCCACATAGATGCACTTCTTTATGTTGATGGAAATGTAGCAAACTCTTAGAAAGGATAATAGTGAGATGCAAATACAGATATGGCCGATGAGAACTTCATTTATTCAGAAGAACATACTTGTCGTTATATACTCTATCCATAAATAACTAAAACATGTTGCTCTTGAAGTTATTACAAAAGTAGTTCTATCTAAGTTGGTAGATTTGTATGCATATCATTATATGTACTTTGCAGGTTTTGTTGCCAGTGCAGTTTGTCGAACAACTTAAGCAAAGAAAAATTTCGTCTACTTTACCGTATTAATTAAAAGTTTTGAAAAAGAAGAATTCAATTTTGTCTAATCGCTTCAATCTATCACACTCTATCGAGGTGGTTATTTTGTTTGTATATCTCATGGTATGTCTAGTTGGTTGGTT
>JAZBHA010000475.1:16340-29010 GCA_037464855.1 Iselma pallidipennis | reverse complement strand
GACATTAGTCTTACAACATTGTATCTGTATGAGATTGTTAATGAACACTGATGTATTCCATCTAATGCCGGATATACGACTACAGTACTGCTGTATAATAGTTGTAAACTATCATATATTTGAAGAGTTATAAATTTAATTTGCCCATAAAAATTACAACCCTTCTAATGAACTAAAGAATTGTTTGTACTGAAAGTACAGTGATAAGTTACGCGTTAGATATAGAATAACAGTTTTATTGATATTACAGCCCATTCTGTTTAATATTCACATATCGTAGAAGCATATAGGCGTCATGTGAAAGTGCTATTTTGAAAACTTTAAATTCAAAGATTTTAAAGCTTTTCTTTATTCCCAAAAATTATGTGAAAACACTTCAAAATGATTGTAGCACGTTAATTTTAGCGTGTTTACATAGGTTAAGATGGCGCACAGACCTCGATAACAGCTACTAATCTGTTCAGAAATCAAGCGTTTAGTTAACGACTTGGAATATAGAGAAAGAGTAATAGTATCAATTAGTTAAGGAATTGCATGCATTAAAGCTTGGCAAATCTTTTCATTTTATAGTTAAACTTTTCGCTATTGGTGCTATTAAAATAAATACCACACCATTTCTAAGTAAAATGCAAAGAGCTTACACACGCAGCCAAGGCAANNNGAATTGCTCTACGATATAATTCGTTGGTGGTGGTGGTGGTGTCAAAGCTAAATCAAAATGCAATTCGACGCAGCGGAAAGTCTAATAACCTTGTCAAAATTATTGAGCTCAGTACGGGAGCCTAAACGGTTTTTCTGTTTCGAAAAAATCTCTATCCAGATTGAAATTTGTCCTTATTTATTTTATGGGTAGGTATATCAAATACCCAACTTTCAAACTAACTAGATTGCTTTCCTGGAGGGGTTGCTATTATGCATATTAACGAAATGCACTGGTGCACGTTTAACCGAGATCGCTTTCGAGTCAAGATAACGATTTTTGACTCCACACAAATTGCTTTCTAAACTAACACTAAAGGGGACAAATGAACATTTAACAGCCACAATTGTCTGTGTAGCTTTAACTACAAAACCAGTGTTTCAGTAGTACGAATTAATAAAGGTACGAATCAGAGATTAGAAACGGAAAAAACTGATAGAACGAAAAACTATATTGGACTCCAATACTTATTAACTAATTACCTAATTTTCAGTGATTCGCATATGATTGAAAATCGTGGTAATTGCCCAACCATTTCTGATTAATGTTTTATGGATACGTTCCCGATAACCCAGATTGAAATTGGTCACAGAATTTATTATTTATATTGTATTGTTTTATTTGTAAACATTGTTGTAGTTTCATTAGACCAACTTGTAATGCAATTATCCAACAATTAGTTGTTGTTGTTAGGCAAAATTTGTCAATTTTTGATAAACAACCAGTTTTGCGTTACCATTTGAATTTTTAATTTTAATCAAGAAACTACACACCGTTTAACAGTACGTAATGAGATTTAACTATCCATGGAACAAGATATTAATATTTCAATGTCTGTGTTATTGCAGTTTGACTCATCTAACTGAAACGAGATTACTACAGTCACTGAATGACTTATTAATTTTCAGTAGATGGTTAACAATCTCTATTTTTTTTTTCGCCATCCATCCATCAATTTATCTGCATGATACTAAATAACGAATACGAAACAAAAAGTTGTTCGGGAAAAAAAAACTTTACCAATCAGGTGAAATTTTTAACTTGTTACTACAAATGTATCTCCCAGGAAATTCCAATTAAATTATATCAGAACGTTGTTTTAAGAGCGGAAAAATTTCGTGTACAATGTTTACTTTTTATTAACTTTCTTCTTGGTTAACTGAGTGTTGTAGGTATTCTAGTGTATGTTCTCTACATCTTTCCATCGTTCCTTTTATTTGATATAACTTAATAATGCATTCTTAAATATTTATCAAACGTAAATCTCAATGTAATGGAAATATCAACGGAATTTTCGAGTTTGAATATGTATAGGAATGTATGTGTGGCCAATCGATAATAATATTACTTAAAAAATCTTGTTATGAATGAAGAAAAAAGGAGAAAAAGCTCCTTCTATCAAAGTTCTCTGGTTGTAGACCAGACCGGCAATCACAATATGGTTCTTGACACAATTGAAGTATGAATACGTATTTGTATGCATGCATGCGAATAGAATCTCCCATGTTAAGCCTTTGTGGATTTATGTGGCCTTACATAACTTCCACCTTTTGTTAGACCAAAACAAATAACATAAACTAACAAGAAAACAGTTCACTTACCTATACCGACTTTAAATTTTCTATATTAATTACTTTTCTGGTTCGATAAAATAAATTGTGTTATAAAAGTATGACTAATTAATATTTAAAAAAAAAGCAATTTCCCAAAAATTATATTAAACGTAAGTAATTAAAGGGCATAATTTACTTTATCGATATATTTAATTTAGAAAATTTGAAAACTTCCGATTGACTTGTCTGAAAAACAGAGAAATCAACCGGAAATTAAATATTGAAAATAAAAATTAGTGGTTTATTTTTCCAATACATTTCGATATTGATGTATAGGTACATCTACTGCCTGGTATACCATCAACGCCACCAACGCCGCCGCCACCACCACATTTCCAATTTTCACATTGCATGACGCCCGAATGAATACACACCTCGTTTGCTTTTTTACAAAAAAAAAATCAATAGAAACCAATTTTTATCAAATAATTACAAACAAAACAGAGATCTAATTCTGATTCAAATAAACATTTAAATGAGAGAAAATTACATTGAAACAAATTGTTGAAATAAAGACTGAATGAAAAAAAGAATAGAGTTTTTCGTGCATGAACGATCAGTTTGTTTACAAAATAAATGGAATATTTACAGAACAAAATGAGATTGACAAGTTAACACTCTTTTTTTTTTGGGGGAGGGGGGAAATGTTGAGAGAAATGGCGAATTCAATAAAATCATACTTCGTTTGAACAAGCTAAACAATAGGTATTGTTGTGTATTTTTGCCAGATTTTCTACATTTTCGTTTCATAAATATTAACAAATCTACCTTATACTTAACTAACTGAAAAATATATTCAAAATCTCTTGAATTATTCGACCCGGCTTTGCTTTAAATATGAATTAAATAGGGGTTAGAAAGATCAAACAAAAATTTCATCCATGTGGTTTCCCAAAACAATTGGGTCTAATGATTACACCAAGTTTTACACCCCGATCAAGTTGAAAAATTAAACAGCACCCGTCTTTTTATTATAAATGGAACAAATGTCTAGTACAGGAAGAGGAAAAAGCCGTCATTTACAAACTTTCCGAATCGTTTAATTGTATACGTTGATCATCACAACTATATTTGAACAAAGCAATCAATCTAGATCGGCTTTAATGTAACACGTTATGTAAAAACAATTGAATAAAAGGGAATGTACAAAAGCTAGGGAAATTAACTTTACGAGAAGCAGTCGTGAGGTGCATTTTTAAAACGGGCACACCAGCTTCACCACAATCACCGCTATCGATGTATTTTGTTTTTTTCACCTTTCTACACTTTTTAGAGTTGTAAAGGCATTAGAGGAGACTTAAGAATAACAATATTTTAAGCAAAAACCCGAATACTTATTATTATAGAATCAATTTGTTCGAGCGTAAGACGTCTTAAGCAGTAAATTTTTGGAAAAAATTCAATTTTTTTAATATTACAGTATTCTTGTTGACTTATTTCAAAATAGTATTAAAGCAAAGATGAATAAGTTTATAATGAGCTTTTAGAGAGCTTTTATATTACAAACAACAAAAATAAATCATTATCTTTTACAGAGAAACCGGAAAAAGGAAAGACACAACGGCTGACGATGTCTTTGAATTTAATTGAGACAAACTTGCTTTTGCAAGTGAATTCTACATTTTGAAATTATAAACTTAAATTTTGGATACAGTTAATTGCATTTGAACATAATTTGATTTAGAAATAATAATAATAATAATAATATATTTGTAGGTACGTGTGGAATACATAATTGCTAATTTGATTTAGAAATAATAATAATATTAATAATATATGTATGTAGGTACGTGTGGAATAATTGCATACGCATGTATAATATTCATCAATAATTATTGGTTGACATTTCTACAGCATTATTGCATTTTTAAAATTGATATTAACCAGATTCGATTGACATCCCAGCTATATAATAAATAAAATATGATTTAATTATAATGAAATCGTGTCGTGATAAGAAAAAATATGTGGGTTGACTGACAAAGGGATATTAGCCCAATTTCGGCATTATCAAACTAAAAATAAACAATTCAATATTAGTATCCATTTCATTGGCTAGAAAACACTATTTTGGCCAATAATTGCAATCAATTGAAATTTAATTTGTGCCTGATAATTATTTTATGATGATTCACCAATAATTTTATTCATAACAGGACATAACAGTTTGTTGCACTTTTATTAAAACAGTTAAAAAGGACCAGTTTCGGTGCAGCCGTTATTTACTGCGGATAATCAAGAACTTTGCGCCGATTTGCTAGAATTAGTACAAGTGGCTGTATAAATTCTTCATTCAAAGTTAGGTAGTATTGAAAGGTGATTAAATATTTACATGTTTATAACAATAATAGAGCATTCAATCTACATTCTGACGGAAAGAGTATGTTTTTGTTCGGCTTGTTTGTACATGTTTGTCATTAGATTTCAATCTTCTACAACAATGATTCGCTAAGGTTTTGATATACAATGTAGTCAAGTTTAAAGAAACATATTTACTGATAGTAGATAACTTTTACCAACCAAAATATTAAAGATCAAACGCCTAAACTATACGTATAGTTTTCGTTGGTGTGTGGCACAATCCGTGAACCATGTCACAAAGTTCTAATTAAACGTGCCCTTTTTTACCATTTCCGCATAACTAATTCTGTAACCGTAACAGATTTTTTGTTTATCAAAATTAAAGCTACCACCATATGTATTTTGTATTGTTAATGATTTTAAATCTCATTACATGATTGGAAGCCTGTTTCTAATAGATGACACCTAGTTAGTAAAAGTTTGATACAATAGCTGATAATAAATAGATAAAGTTTCCAGTAACAATGATGACATTATAAATTGGAGTAAATGGAAAATGTCAAACAGGTCCACTTGAAAACAATTATAAAGCGTCAATGCGCCACCAGGAGGCATAAAGAAATCGATAGCGTCTAGCAGCACGCGACAGTTACCCTTATTCCTTCGATAACATCCGGCAAAGTTTATGCCGTAAATTAGAGAATAATAAAAGCTGACTGGAAGCAACACGGTCGTTGGATACCTGACTATATACGTCTGTATTTTGTTCATTCATAATCAAAATGTTTGTAGGTATAAATAGAGAATCCAGAAGTTTGAGTACATTTTTATAACCCAACTGTGATAGGATACAGGATCAGCTCTAGGTACATGCCGCTTTGTTCAAGTAACTTTATGGCGCCCCTATGTAGCCTAGAAGATGGTGTCGTTATATCCAGGTTTTTGAGTAATGCACGTTTTGTTGTTATAACCGAGGATAGTGTCCCGGCCTTCAAGCGCCCTGATGCAATTGCTTAGTAGGCCCAGTGCTTCGAGCCGGCCCTGGTAGGATATAATGATGGACTAGTTGGAAAATTTTCCAACTATAAATTACAGAAACTAGTTTGTTCATCAAACAAATGTTCTTTCTATCTTCATTAACAGCACAAGAAGTTGAAAGTTTTGTTGCTCTATTGCTCGTTAATTGAAAATAAAGATCAATTTTCTCAAGTATTTTTTACAAAACAAAGAGATTCCGTACAATTTTCATCGTTTTTCCTGCCGCCAACTTTTTAACTATATTCCCGTTTCCTCTTTTATTTCATGCTTTCTCGTTTCAGTAACGATAACACCAAACGAAACTCGTATTCTGAATTATATTTTGGCCACTTTTCATCGTACATTGACATGACATGAGCAAATGATGGGAACATCTTTTCCCCCTATTTTATTCAGCATGGTTTATCACAAATTTGCATGCTTAAAATATATAAACATTCGAATAGATCCCATACTTATATTTATTTATTTTGAATAGTTATAATAGAGTTAGAATTTATACGAATAGGTACTTTGATTTTTGTTTTACTGAAAATAAAAAAACAATGAACCATTTTCTTTCCTTTTATCTTATAACAAATTGTATTCAAACAAATAATATGAACGCAGTCCAGCGAACAGGCCATTAATCTTCTAGAAGCACGATTTTATTTGCTTCTAGGTTTTATATGCCATCACGAAGCATATTTGGCGTTATATTTTAGGAATCTATTATTGAGAAAAAACAACTGTTATCATCATATAAATTTCCTAATCAAATCAACGAAATGAGCGTTCGGAAGCATTTAATTTTATTATAATAATTACAATCCAGAGAAAATTGCAAATTCTTTGAAGAATAATTAAATTAAAGTGTTGCACAAACTATGAATTTTTATGTGGCTTGTAATCAAGTTTGTGTTAATAACCATAACTTCTCATGTCTCTCACAATAAATTTTGTAAGCTTTCACATACATCCACTTTATATGTAACTCTATTTACCAAAAAAATAGTTAATTCCAGAACATGTTCAGACTGATATATTGACATACTCATAGGAATTGACTTCTAGTTCACCATTTTCAATTCATCACACCATCATATCGTTCATTTAATTGAATTTGTAGTTTCAACAGGAAAAAACGTTGATTAAGCGGTTTTTTCTTTTAGTTTTTGTTTGAATTTTAGTGGATTTTAGATCGAACTATGTATGGATGACTTTGTCTCTGGAAGATTTAACCAAAGTTATGCATGATCGGTCATTTAGAAACATGTTGGTACTTAACTATCAGAGCGTGGACTTTAACTTTGGCCCAAAATGAATGTCGCTTACGGATAAGTTTGCTTAAGGGCTGGTTAAATACGGTAAACTTGGAATAGTTAAGATTTACTAACTAGAAGTTTCTCATACATACGTATATTTCACCATATAATGTATCGAAATTGGTTGAGAAGTTCAGAATATCATCTTTATTAATCGCATATTTGTAATTCTGAACTTAATCATTTCTGAGATTGGTCATTCGACCCTTCATTATACGGTTGATTGTTGAATGTTTTAAAAAAATACAGAATGAATCCAGTAATCGTCACACTGCTTACGTGATTCGTTGCAAGAGCAGGTCGAGGAGATCGCAACGGTTTGGATTTTTGTGGAAAATAAAACGGCTATTTTTCCTCTTTGACGAATAACAGCAACAACAACAACAACGGAAACCTTCATCTTGTAGAAACGTGTTACTTTTCTTTTTACAAACAGAAATTCGTTCAGAACTATCAATTTATTTCCGGTTTCACACCAAATGTATTATATGGCAAGTTACAAATGTATCCTTTACCTGGACAACTGAACCGAAATAAAATAATAAATAAAACTGTTTGAATTGCGTTTTTTTCTTCCTCATCCTCATCGTCGTCGTCGTCTCTTCATCGACGTTAAAAGCAACCGTAGATCTTGGCCAACATTATGACTTGTCAAGGCAGAAAGATAAACACAATCACTTTTAACGCTACACGTTCCTCTTTCGTTCGTTTCCTATTAAGTAGCTTAATGGTTAGGGTTTAGTACGTTTCTGCCTGGATTATGCTCCGGTGCTAATGTGAACTTGGCTAAGTTGTTATCTAGGGATCAAGAATTCTCTCCACAACATGTCTCTGTTTTAGAACACGAAGAAAAAAACAGCAGCAAGCAGTCTCATCATCAGATTTTGGAATTTTCCAAGAAATTTCGTTAAGAAAAAGCAAAGTTGAGAGAGTTATCTATCATTGATTTAGACGACAAGATAGCATCGGAAATTGTTGAGTATGATTTATAACTAGGTTGTCAATCAAATGCTGTCAATGTAAAAGCTATAATGCATTTGAAAATGCATTTTTTACATCAAATGTGTATCGTATGGAGAGTAGTGTTTGATGTACATGCAATAAAATCTCTATAGTTTGAAATTCAAACTCCAATTATGCAAAACAAGCAAAATGTTTTATATCAATGCTTGTTGCCATCGGAAAAACTTTATTGTACTTCGAATTTGATTGAATTCCATTTATAAAAATGGTTTACTTTTTATTTATTCAAAACTTTCCGTTTCAGGGCCAGTAGCTATTCATCAACTGTGGCTATTTGTGGGTGGGCAGAAACTTTGAAATTACCAGTTTTAAATGAAAAATTGAGCATTGGCAAATATTTTGTAAGGTAAGTTTTTGGTTTACTTTGTTCATTTCGAGCTTGTGCTAAGAACAAAACAATTATCTACATCTAAGATACTAAGAAAACATCGACAGAGGAGAGTGCATTTTCTTGTTTTGCACTAACGTTGATGTTCTATCTGTTTAGTCTTTTTTTTTGTTGTTGTTGTTACTATACTAACAAGTTAGACTGATAAAAATGCGCGATGCTTGTGTCGAATCAGGAGTAGAAACTTGAACAGGTTCCAACGAAATTCATTTATATATCAAGTTGTATACAGACCTAAACAAGTAAAAGCTAACGTCTTTGGTGTTCGTTTGAAGTTTGTGCTAAGGATAAACTTTTTAAAATCTCTTGCTGTATGTCTCATCTAATGTGTAGTGGTGGTCCAACATTCGTCTGACGTGCAACCTTTAAAATCCTTCTACATAAAGGGGGCGGATGCTGCTTCATTTAGTCAGTCTCCGACTATGTTTGGAAATAATAAACCGGAGACGTGTTTCGTATATAAAGGAAGATCGTCTATTAATTGAAGGCGACATAGCCGGGGACTGACATTAGCAGTACAGTCATGGTTCTGGTTTATTTTTCGTGCCGTTTAATACAACCCTTAACCTGTATTTTAATTCGAGGATTTACGCATAGAAATTGGATAATTTATCTTTGTCCCTGACAGAAGACATTTTAATCAGATTTTGTTGGAATTTCTAAAATGATGATGATGATGATGACGCTTTTCATAAATAAATGATGGCGGCATGTGGAAAATTGAAATACAAATCAACTCATACCTAATATACAAATGTATACAGAACGCGGTGAGGAAATTCTACTACACTGCGTTACTTTTCAGCATAAATTTAGTCAAAGAGAGAGAATATCTACACACAACCACCACCATCTCTTTTGAGAGTCAACTTATTCTGAAAAGTTATAAGCCATTTTCAGCGTCGCCAAACTGACAAAATGAATACTAGCCTGTAACATGGCACAACTAGCTACGGGAGGTTGTGGAATTGGAGCAAAACAAAACACAAACGATGGTACATGTACCATTATAAAGGTACATCTGATAATAGTAACAATTTCATGTATTTAAACTAAACATGAATTCTCTCGATTAAAATGCACCAAATATGCACAGGCTGACTTAATTTAAGCTAGAAAATCTAAAAATTCGACCATCTAAAGGAATCACTTATTTGAGAAATTTAAGGCTCTTTAAGTGGAATGAGGTCGTTTTTAAAAACGGTTACAATGTTGCTGACAATGGGTATGAAAATGGAATAATTCTCTATTGGCAGTTTATATTTATATGATTCAATGGAAATATGTACCATAAATTCGCGAAAAATTCACCACATTCAAGAGAGCGGTAATAAAAACGTTGTCGTACTATAAAATGAAGTGCAAAAATGAACGGAATTACCAACATTTTTATTACGTAATTAATGTGGCATAATCATAATTCATTGTCGTAATTTCCTGCTTGATAACAGTGAAATTGTTGTAAATGTTTGGATTATTATTTCTCATAGAAACTTTCGAAATGATTTGATTAAAGACTTAAGTTGATCACAGTATAATCATAGACGTGTCTCTATGTATTTTGTAAACAGCAATAACCGAACTTATACGGTTTTCATCGTAAACTTTCCCCGTAGTATAACGATGAAAACTGCAATGTACCCTTGACAGGTTTAATGTTGGGGAAATTCCAATAAAATAAAACACAGAAATTGAGTCTAGGAAAGTTAAGTCGATTGACCAGTGTGTTTCACTACTATGTTAACTTGTCACTTGACAAAGTGGATATAAGTGAATATTTGTGTAGAATTTTCCGAAATATTTAACAAAAATCCATTGGTTTTCCTTCGCACGTAGTGAATCCCACAAAAACTCTTTTCATTAATAAGAGGCAAAAATAAGTATTCTAATTTAATTTGTTGAATGTTTTGGATAAAGGCTGAATTAATCTTTATTCATGACATTGCCGTTTGTAATTCCTGTTGAAAATTGTTATAATGTTAATTTATTCGCAAATTCAGTTCAGGGACACAATTTTTTTAATTGTTTTTATTTACAAATTAACTCATTTTTTAGGATAAATCCGACCCAAAAAAAAAACTGTCATCGTTATTACTACCACCACCAACAAACAGATGACTCGTTCTGTTGTCAACACAACCACAGTCTAAACACAACCAGGCAAAAAAAAATGTGATTTCAAGTTGAATTCCTTTGGGGGATTACAGGAGAGTGCGGAACTGAAACAAGAGAGGGAAAATCTCCATTTTCCATATTTCGAACGGTTTACAATCGAATCTTTCATTTATTAAGCCATCATATTAAATTAGCTATAATATATTCAATTATGATTTCTTTTTTTGGTTTTGATTGATTCACGAATATTTTACAGTAAAATTGCTACTTGAAAAGTAATAAAAGAAATCTAAAGTGATTCAAATTTATACTGTAATTTAATATGCTCCCTTCTTCTTCTTCTTTCGCATCCAAATGACAGTAAGTAGTTACTAAGTAGGTTACAAGTTTTATTAGGAGAATTCATGGCGCCCCCTAATGCTATGTTGTAACTTTTCTCATTTTTATGCAAAAATTATTTATATTTAGAATGTTTGGATTGATTCTCTAGCCTGCTAAGCTACTTATAAAAATGGATTCCTGTCAAGGAAGTCACTTTGTGTAATTGATTTTACTAATTTATTTGAAATTAGCGGTAAACGCATTTTGATGATCAGGTAATCAAGCCCTATAAATTAAAGTTCGCTGGACCCGTTAGATTATTATTATTTTTCTTAAACTTGAAACCATTTATATCGTTCCTACAGTTCGTAAGAAACGGCATTCTCCTGATGATTGTATTGTGGTTAATATAGTTGTAGGAAATTACAATGGATTGCCTTTAGACAGCCTTCAATATCCTGTACTGTCAATATAGGGGCACATATATGATGGCTATATCAAATCCGGAACGTCCTTTGACATTGCCATATGAAGCGGAGTGATGGAGGAGATCGTACTATCAAACAAAGCTCTTAGCATTCCTCAACACAACATCATTTGTCACTTCGCACTAGTTGGTTACCATGCGCAGTGCCGGACTGAACAAGGGGGATACGAGGAGAATTTCCCCCTGAGCCAATGAGTTTTTGGGGGCAAAATAGCGTTTGAGGGGCCACCGATAATCTTTTTTTTCTGATCAACTATTTACAAACAAAATTTGAAACCACGGTATGCTGTAGAACTTACCCTTTTGATGATATCCCTTTGCTGAACCTTATCGATAAGGTTGTACAGTCCCCAACGCTGATCATCAATGGTGGATGGTAGCGGTCCGTTTAGAAAACACTTCACATTTAAACACTTCACACTGATTACTTTTACGATTTATTGTTAGTGGTAATTTCACCCCCGCACTTACACTGATTCACTCACACTGTGTAATTTATTTAAATTAATAGATTAAAAAAATTTTGATGTTGACTGGTCAATGTCTTAAAATCAATTGATTAGAAAACTTGTAACAACCAATTAGACAAAGGACATTATGCAAGTTTATTTCGTATGTATCGTTGTTATCAAAAACTAAAAACTTCTCTGTATACGTGTTTTGCACTATTGTGTCGTAAAGTATGTAACAGCTAAGTGAACAGTGCCGGACTGAACACGGGGGTTATGGAGAGGTTTCCTCCTAGACTAATAAGTTTTTTGGGGGCCAAATAGTGTTTGAGGGGCCACCGATAATCTTTTAAGTACATAATTGGTTTTGATCGCCAGTTGAAGAGATACACTCGTTTCCTATAAATTCCTTCGGGACCAAGGTAAGCCAGTCCGGCCCTGACTATGCAGTTTCATCATTGATCAGTTGTTATAAAAAAAATTATACAAAATCACATATTCATCTTTATCTAAACAAGAAGCAACTGGGAAATAAAACTTTTACAGAAAAAGTGAGTCTATCTTTGTTTTAGACCAATTAAATCCATAATGCAATAAGGTAAAGTATATTTGGAGTAAAGAAACAATTTTTTTCCAAAGTACAAGGGTAGATCTGATACACCACCATACCTATATTAGTTTATCTCGATAGGATTAAAGGATCCTTTGAGACCAAAAATCAGAAACCACTGACTGAGATAAAGCCTTGTAACAGATTATTGTTTTGCCGTTTCAATAATTCCACCATACCTACTGTGAATTTTCATCTAAATAATTATCTGCTGGTATCTACACGACATAAATGTAAAAGATACGTAATTTAAATATTTGTCAAGAAACAAAGAGGACAACTAATAACACACAATATACATATCAGTTTTACAAACATATT
>JAZBHA010000475.1:0-16280 GCA_037464855.1 Iselma pallidipennis | reverse complement strand
ATATATACTATTTCGTTCGTAATACGGTTTTCAGCTGAGGAATATATGAGGAAATTAAAGTGCGGTGTTCATTACTGTTTTGAAACAGAACCCCCCTCACACACTGGTTACAGATTAGGCGGACCCGTAATCGCAAAAGGCAGATCAACGTTGTGGAAAACGAGTACCTTTTTCATACATAAATTTCCACATACACGTTAAGCATGTATTTTGGAAATTACGATATTAATAAATCTTTAAGTAATAAATTATTTATATTTCCGATGTATTATAACCGTTTGCTAAATCGCACACTCACTGGCTGAACAATTTAGCATTTTATCACCAAACTGTGTTGTATGTAGACAAAGACTTTTTCCCCTCTTTAGACTAAGGTGCTTTATATGTGGTAACATATGGAAGTTTTTCTGTTGTATTATCGTACTATTATCTCACCAAGCATTAAAATGTACGCGAATTGCTGGTTGAAAATTCTAAAAATAGAAACAATGCTTACAGTTGTGTACGCTTTTAAGTTATTATACTCAACACAAATGATAAATTTAATGAAATTTTTAGCCATATCACATTCAAATTTTATCACAAATGCTACGAGAACGAGTTGAAGGAGTTATTCAAATTTAAAAGTTGACGACAACTTATATTTTTCTTTTCCTACTGTTGTATTCGTTCATTTCCGAAAGAATTGAGAGTATTCGAAATGAAAATTGTTCTGTATGTCAACTGTATCACTAAGTTTGAAATTTTTCCTACAACAACCTTTGATGTTATAAAAGCAATCGAAAAATAAAAGGGAAATGGAAAGAGGCAAGCAAATAAATCGTGTTTTCACCCTTCTGTTCTTTTTCTATATGCCACCAATTTCCCTTTTTGTGGGTAGCTTGAATGAATCAATTTATAATAATAAACATAGTTGTTGTTGTTGTTGTTATAGGAAAGTTAGGTACGCTCTTGCGAGAATAATCGTTACAAAAGCAACAGCTTTTAAATTATTAATAAAAGCAAATGCTTACTCTACAGTTCTCTATTATTAGAAATGTACCTTTTTTTTGGTAAATACCGGCTATACAAGCTGGTAGGAAAAAAACCCATACTCCAGGAAAAAAAACTTTCTAAATACAAATTTAAATAATATACGAGACTTCTAGCAACATAAAGAACTTTATCGATGTCTTAGTGTGAATAAAAATTTTATTCACCTTTGACGAAGCGTTTAACTATAAACGGATTTTTATTGCAAAAACTTCTTTATTTCAAACTGAAACGTAAACTGTTAGTAGTAATTGCTTACAACTTGGAAATTTCAATCAAACTGAGATACTCCTTGAGTAAAAGTTTTCGTTACAAATGGACAAGATTGATCTTTTTTTCTTTTTATACTAAAAGCAGTTTACTAATTTACTAGAAACAAAAAAAAGGAATAGTATTCAGATACGTGTAGATATGTGTGTGTATAACCATAAGCCAGGCTTTTTTTTATATAACCAGAACGACGGATAGCTTGAGTATTCTCTAGTGATCTTCTCTAAATCTATAATTCTGTTTTTCTTCATCGCCTATGGGAACCTATAGTGAAGTCAATGTAGAACAACACTGGCAGTTGGAAGGCATTTCGGTGTGGTTTAAGACGATCTGCTAATAATTCACGGCGTCATTCCCGTAGGACCTGTAGGTTTTGAAATAGGCTCCTTGGCGACCAACCGAAAGCCCAAGCACGGTACTGTGAATTCAAACAGTAGATTCGGTAAGGTTCGCTCTCTTCCTATGTTAGTTTAGAGAGACGGTAGGTAGAAACACACATACATACACATACATATATTGAACGGCTCCGATTCAGAAACGTGCCGTTTTATTAATACACCGGGAATTCCAAGTCGCTCTTTCCCGATCCATGTCTGAAACTGTACCGGAACTGGAAAGCAGCACCAATAAATACTGATAGTTAATTTATAACAAAATTAACCAATACGAATGGAAATTTATCTAAATAATGATGAGAATCAGTTGACTGATAAGACGGCTTTATTAAGGACATACAGTCTCGTATGATTCGTCTATGTTGCTACAATGCAAGGCATAATCTGTTCCGTTATTACCCTTTAAATACTTAATGCGTTCCAAAGTTTGGTAAGTTTAACTTATATGCAAAACCGGGCAGACTATTATGTATTAAAGAGTGTTATACAACGTTGCAGGCAAATATCAAACCCCTCGTTTCCTGTAAAACTCTAAAAGAGAATCAACCGGAAACTGGCATCTCAGCAATCATCTTGCAAACGTCAGTTGTGAAAGGTGAAAAATTGAAATTTAGATTGATTCTTCCGATGGAAGAAATTTCCTCTTCTTTTTTTTTTCGTCGACTTCTTGTTGAATTTAATAAAATCGAATAGATTATAGACTTAGAGGCTTAAAGCAAGTTTACAAGGTACCTATAGAATAGAATAGCTGAGAGCAAATAGAATTCATTTAACGATTAATTTAGGATGAATAATTTACAAATGAATTTAACTTAACAATTTTAAATCAAAAAAACGTCTTTGAAGATCTTAATGTAATCTAATAAACAGGCCGATGGCTTTTCATTTTGTTCATATAACTTCATTAACGACAGGAATTTAATTTAAAATCTTTGATTATTTGCTTTAATAACTAACTGGATATTTATTTCCGAATGTCTCTTACAAAGAACGTTATTATCAAATAAGAAAAGTTTTTTCTTAAAATTATAAGAAGTTTGATAATCAAAAATCTAAATATAGCCAGCATGGTATGAATTAATTAACTAAAGTCTGTTTATATTTAAATTATTCACTTTCATGTATTTACAGAAAACACAAAAAACGCGCTAGAATTACGTGTAAAACTTCCTGATAGGAGGGAGAGTTGGGTAATGTGGGTTTTCTGTGCGCCAGCGGGTTGAAGTAATGGAGTAGACCAGTGTTTCCCAAAGTGTGGTACGCGTACCCCCAGGGGTACTGGAAGAGTTTAGTGGGGGTACGCGCTGCACTGCGCTTTGGCTGCGGCAGGTGCAACAAGCAGTTTACTTACTTACTTATTTTGATTTTTATTAAGGTATATGATTTTTTTTTGACGAGGGGTACTCAGCGTTACGAAAATTCTAGAAGGGATACACAGATGTCGAAAGTTTGGGAAACACTGGAGTAAACAGACACACTCTCGGAATAGGTACTTCAACCAGTTGGCCCACAGAAAACCCAGTTTACTCAAGGACCCCGTCAGAAAGCTGGATGGAACATGTGGATGCAGCTTAAGTCATATTAACGATTCTACTATTTTAAATGCAATCTAATGCAACCTATAGCTTGTTGTGTGCATAACGACAAGATGAGGAAAGATAAGTCGACAAGTTTATCAAGTCAATTTATTTAAGCAAACCTGTCTCTCTTAAACAGCAATAATTTCAACGTACTGATATTCGGGAAAGAGTAACAGAAGAGCAAAAAAACGTAAAAAAGCGTAACGAACGTTATTTTCAGGAACGATGACCATATCCTGCTTGTGATGAAAAATTTATTGATTTTTCGTAGATGGATTAGGTTCATCGCTTGCAGAAAAAAAATAATAAAAAACTTTAATCTTAGAATATCGAAAAATGATAACTTGACACCCACCTTGTTGTACCTACCGTGTCTAAACTACGTATAAATTCGACTATTCTTAGAAGGACCAAATCATGTTGGATTGTTCGTTGTATGAAACAAAGGGCTAACTCATCTGATACGGTCTGCCCTAACCGTACCGGCAACTTGAATGGAACACTGATTAAAGGACTGTATTTACACTTTAAATAGCACCAATTTGTCAACTGGCTCTAGTAACTATAATCAATTAAAGCTAAATATTCAATCTGTTGACTTGCATTTTCTAAAAGAAATATATGTATACAGATAGAGATACTTATAGTGTATTTGTTAAAAATGTCATTTCTTTGTGACAACACGTGGCAGCTGTTTTATTATAAAGTGAATCAGATCCGTTCTATTATACACACATACAAATAAGTTTAATATTTAGTTCCTGTTCTCACTTTATATGTCACATTGACAGACAGGTACACATTGCATACTACTACTGTCGTATCCTTTGTTGGAAAAATATATTTCCCAAAAACGTGCAGTTGTCGTCGTCGTAGAATACTATTGTGTGACAAAGAAAGATTTTGTTTTAAATGAAAATCCACCGAGTGACAAAGATGTTTGGCGAAAATTTGAATCAATCCACACAGACAAAAAACAATTCCAATTTAGTCGAGACCAACAACACGAACACATAAAATAATGTGTTGTGCCATCTTACAACAACAGAAAGAAAAATTGCCGTAAATCCAACCCGATAAAATGCAATGTGTCACTAGAGATATGAAGTATACAGATATATCACGAAGTACAACCGAAAAAAAAAGAGATATTATTATCATCGTACAGCAAAAAAAAACAGTATATAATATAATAAAATCTTTTCATGTATAAAGGCAAATCTCGTAAAAGTTTAACCGACTTTTTACGACTATTATCATTATTACTATCATCATTATTATTATTATTATTATTATTTTACAGAAAAAGATGTAAGATATGTGTTAAAGGTATAGATTCATATGTACGATTTTTTAATATAGAAATATTAAAAGTTGGCTGAGTTTGTGCCTTAAATCCCTCCATATTCTAGTTTACTTTAGAGGGCTCTCACAGCTGCCAGGAAACCAGCGGTATAATTATGTTTGCTTTTCTTTTATTCCCCGTTTTTTTTTGCCTCCTGACTATATGTCGCAAAATTGGGACAGAATGAGATTTTTCCGACTATTGCATTTTTAATAAGACCACAAAATAGAAATAGAATTTCATCTTATCATATATGAATATATGTAGGTATATGGTAATACACATACACAATTCAAACTGCTTTTTGTTAGACGCTAAACTAGAATTTTGAATGTTCTTGTTGTTGACTTTTAAAGGATAATCAATAATACTCGCACGGCAAGCCAAATATCTAAAAAAACAATGATCAGATGGTCCGGCGGACCTTTTTGTTGCTTTTGATCACTTTCCCTAGTACATATGCTCATGTGGACGATAATATTTAGTGTTAGAAAAAGAGGACTATGCATAACGTAAAACAAGCTATTTAAGCAATCTACCTTCTTTTTCTTATAGGATTCAGCATTAACTTTCGCCTCTATATCAGAGAGTTTACGGTAAGTCCGATATGATTCCGATCTGAGTTATATCGTTTAAAGCTTTTCGGTATTGTGATTGCAGCATCATAATCCGACATGCTTTATCATTAACATACCAATCGGTAATTCTAGTGTAATGATTTTCTCATATAAGCTGTGAAAGGTCTTTTGACTTCGTCACGATATAGAGTTTATACCGTATCGTATGTTATAACGATACGAGCCGCAAACTCTATTTTATTCCTGTGCACTGACTTTATCATTGGACGTTGTAAGCAGCAATTTAAAAATAAGCCACTGTGCCAAAAAATCCTAAATTCGCAAAAATATCAGAGAGAAAATATAGCAGGAGTTTTTCCTTGAAAAGTAGGTACGGACACTGAAATATTTATATAAACATGTAGCTAATTATGTGTTAAATCACTAGTATTTAATGGTCTCAAATTAGTTTAAAGTAGAATTCTCATTAGACTGTCGTCAGTTATGAAATTCCGGAGGTTCCAGAGATTTGTGCTATTTAACTATGGAACAGATTGCACTAATTAACTGAATATAGTACCATTGTACATTTCATTTGTAAAAAATTACCCACAAAACTCTCATTTCGTATATTGGGTAAAATGATATAATAAAATTTAAAAAAAAATAACGGAAGATTCCAATGGAAATATTCGGTTGATTTTCTAATTCTGTACTAAATCCCTAAAATAACTCACTAACGAAAAGGTCCTCACCCTTAACTTTAGTTAATCCGTAGAATAACACAATAGCCATTTTTGTTATATGTATGTAGTGGTCCCGGATGAATTTTATAAGTCAGACAATTGTGAAACCGTAAAGGTTAGTCTTTGGGAGAAAGTCGAGAATATCATATCAACAAAAGTTTGAGTTATATTCGAGGATTAATGTTTATTTTCACCGTTCATAAAACAAGTTAACTTCAGGTCATTATATTATTCTAGTTAAAATTTATTATATTTTAAGTACGATTTGAATGGATTGTTTAAATGTAACACAATCTATATAAATATTTAATTTTTTACGATAGAAATTAAATTGTTCCTTATCCAGGATAACTTATTATTAGAATCTCTTAAATGGGCTACCCGATCGATGAAGAATTAAAAACAAATATTTTATGAGAAATTTTATTGGTTGGAAGTTATGTTTCTCTAGGGAGTTGACGATTAAGGCAGACTCAAATAAACAGTTATATAGCTCAATTGAGACAATCTTCACGTGATATATTGTACATATCTTGACTAATGTTCCTTTTTAATTCGCGAACAAAAATTATCTTCCTTGAAATAAATCACTGTTTTATTGCCATATCTAAATATACTTTCAAGGAAAATTTTCGGCTTTTATTGTGTAAGACAGATCGGTTCCATGCCGTCCCCGGTGTCGTTTCACAAACCTTTGCCCGGCGACGACAATGTCGGTGTGTGTGAAAAGGTTCATACGAAAACATTGCCTGCTATCGACGGCAGCCGGATCGACGTACGTGTGAAGACCTCCATTTGATTACATCCGTTGCCGGTGCCGTCGACGGCGACGGTTTCACCGGTGTGCCTGAAAACGGGCTAAAGATTTCGTCCATTGTACATTAAAACCTAGTTAAGTCAATACATTTTTATCGCCTGTCGCTTTGCAGCACCATGAATGTTAAGTTAATTTACTGAGTTGGCCGATTTAATTTTATATTGACCACAATTTCAAACACATAAGTATACTACAGATAAATACAAATACGGATCAAAAGAAATAAAGAGCCAACAAGTGAGGTCTTTGTTGTGGTATTTAATGTCCGTAAAAGCTTCTGATTGTCATCGGAAATCAGCTTAGACCGCAACTAAGGAGGCACATTTCAATAAAACGTTAACTTTTATATTTAAAATTATTTTCGTATAAACTCTTGATAGCATTTAATTATAATCACTTCTATCAAGACAATTTATTTATAATAAAAACTATAGAACAATATTGCATACTTCCGTTGTTGAGTTTAGTAGCCACGCTATACAGTCCAATGTATACTAATCATCTGATATGAGATAAGACAACTAGATGGATTCTCTATAAAGAAGCTCTATATACTATATCTACATGCAATTCTCCACATTTATAAGACAACAAAACGTTTTCACATGATTTGAATTGTAAGTGCCGCTTCGAAGAAAACAATAAAAACGAAGACAAAGACCGAACGGTTTTTTTTTCGCTGGCGTTCCATATCTAACTTTCTTTTGACTTTAATTTTCGTTACATTGGTAAAGTCCCTTATTCTCGTAATGTTTGAATAGAAAATGCATATTTTACTGTATAACGTTTACTTGACAAACTCAACTTTCTATATATATATTTCTCTCTTTGTTCTCCTTAAACTGAACAAATACGATGTGAAACTATTCAAGAGGACGAATCTTGTAACGGAAAATCGTCAAGCTCTCAGAGATCTGTAGTATACAGTGTTTGTTTTCGCCGATATTTCACCATTCAAAAATAACGACGTTTTACAATTAGTTGTGAATACATTGTAAAGTAGCGAACACCTAACGAGCTACCATACATCATTTGATAAAGACCTATGTTATCATGTAATTTTGTTTTGCGTTGCACTATGTCCTAGAAAAGTCTGTTTTCATAGTATCGAACTCAATTTTACATCAGTTTTTCTATATTTTTCTTGATCTTGAATAATAAAAAATAAGGTCAAACAATTAGTAAAGACAGCGTACCCATATCAAATTTAGACTAAAATGGGTTTTGTGTTAAAAAGTTGTTAAAATTTGATCAGATTGTCGATAATTTAAAACGAAATATCCTAAATAACCCCTTCAAATTTGACGTTAAGAATCTTATTAAAATATGTAGGTACTATACTTAACATTTCTAATGTCATTGATCCTTTCCCATTCTACGATACATTTTATTAATTCACCATAGGTCGTTTTCATACTGAAAATTAATTAAATTGTCTTGCCCATTTTGTCTCTCTTCTCTTTTTCCATTCACTATCACACATTGCCATTCCGGTAATCAGATCGATAGCCAAACCCTGAAAATCCCACTTTTGGATGATGGAATTCAAAAAAGAAACCGTCAAAAACCTATCCAATATCCAATTCTGATCACCAAAATATATGTATATTTTTGTCATATACCTAGTTTTATCTAAATCCATATTCTCTTCGATTTCTCCCTTCTTCATTATTATTCAGCCTTTAAATATCTATATGTAGTTGGTAACAGTACCACAAGAACTTCTTTTTGAAGAATATCAAGTGTAATACAGTAAGTATGCTCGAATAACTCGACTTCAGTTATACAAGATCTTTATTATAGAGCGTACATTCTTTGTCGAGGGTTCCAATACTTGATTGCTGAAGAGCACTATCCACTTGAACTCTTAGACACTTTGAATTGTTATTGAAAATTCGGCCAATAGTTACATAAGAAGAGATACACTTGTCTTTTATTCCATATTAAAAATATACTTTATATTCAAAGTATTCATCGATCAGATCATTTCAATCATAGCCACACTCTGTGTGTGCCGATTTTCTTTAGCTTACGTAGAATCCGCTTTGACGAATGGAACTGTCACTTAATCAGGTTAGTATATCCTGACAGTTCCGATAGCCAGATTAAATCTATTCACCAACAACTCTGTTCTTATACCTATACATTGCAAAGAACTCATTTTACAGAACGTAAAGAAAACCACACAATTCCATCGTAGGTATTTAGTACGTTTCAAAATCTAATCTTATAAGATCGATGTTAATACAAAATATTACAAACTGAAATTTCAAATAGAAATAAAAACGACAGATTCTATTTGGTGAACATACGGTTCGAACATGTATGTACATATTACAAAGCAATGCAATATGTCACACGAGGTGTATTAAGAGACTAGTTGAAATGTGTTGTGTTGTATTGCTCAGTTTCTTTGTAGGAAATCATGTCCCTACAACTGAAAATTGTAACCAGAATATTTCAGGTGGAATATCAACAGGGCTTGACAGTTGAATCGCCTCGACCATAACAGGTCGAAATGGATTTCGAAGGCTTTATATCAAGAAAAAAATACATTTTGTTTGATATTCTTTTTCGAAAATGTATACAAGAAACTACTATATTTCCACTTTTATCATACACGTTTTCTATTCACTTCACCCTAGCAAGAAATCAATGCTGCTGACTTTTTGTTAATTTCCTGTCATTAAATCAAAAACGTTCAATTTGTAAAGAACACAGACAAAAGGAAGACAGTGAAAATAACGTGCTGAACTACAATAAAGCCTTCAGTAAGAAGGCACAAGTGTTTCGAGAATTGAACCGTATCCCTCGGGGAACATTAACTGATAGGTGTACAGGGCTGCTGGCCGTTGTAATACGACGTATTTTCATTTTATTGAAAAAAATTTACTACCATCCACCGGATCTGTACTAGAATACAGAATTAATTTTCTCTTTATCGTATTGCAATTTCTGAATTATATTTGAACTGAATGAATGAAAGAGAATCTTATTGTGTGGAATTTTACAATTTTGTTTACACACATGTTTTAATGAATTCTGATCATAGCCAAAACTAATATTTAGGCAAATTTATCTAACAATAAATATTTACCTGTTTATCTTTATAATAATTTTATCTTAAAAAAGTTCCACAAACTTGTTAGTTTAAATCAACTACCGGTCGGTAATCATACTGCACAGAAATATATATCAGTTTTTCTTCAATTTTCAGATAAAATGCTTCTAATATGGATTATGTTAATGGTCCAACTAATTAACTGCAACAATCTTCAATCAACCAGTTGTGATTTCAATTCAATGTGTAATTGTTCACCAGATCAACATGACCTAGACATAGAGAATATTCACAGTGCTAGTTGTTTGTCAGTTTCATTTTATAAGTTTCCAAGTAAGTAGAAACAATTATAAATGTCAGTAGTATGTATGTATGTACATAAAATAAACAAGTTGTGTCAGATTTGACGGGTATGTTGTAGAGTAACTTAATTAATAGAGAGAGAAACAGAGATTGCTGCTGTAGTTGTTGTGTTGGCAGCAGTAGTAGTAGTAGTAGTGGTTAATAAGGAAAGTAAAACTGTTATCACACCATAGTAAAGCTTCTGCTATCATTTTATCCTGACATGAAATACAAACTTCAGTTCCTTAATTTACTGCCAACAATTAAATCCAGTTATACAGGTATGTTCAGATAAAAGTGTGGTCTTGAGGAGCACGAGAGCAAAAGAAATTACAGATATTAACAATCTCATACCGGTTATTGGCAAGCTTCTAGGTGCATAGGCGAAAAGACGCCGGGACAGGAGTGAGAATACTTTACAGAGATTTTGTATAAGAGCAACAGAGACAAAAATAGGTTTGTTTAGGTAGAAGTCCCCTCCCTTCACGTTGTACATTTTTGTCACTGTTGCTCTTATACGGCCTCTTTTCGCCTATGTACCTAGAAGCTTGCCAACAACCGGTATATGAATGGAAGCGAGATAAAAACGCGACAATTCCCCTCCTTCAAATGTTGTGAATGGTAATGGGACAATGTTTTAGCAGCTTGGTTATCTTGCTGATGGTAGCAGGGGAAAATGATAGGAGAGGAATTGACGTGCTCCTCAAGACCACACTTTTATCTAAACGTATACGTATGGTTAATTGTGAGATTCGCCCGGCGCCTCCACCATTTTTACACGACAAAGCATAACATCATAAGTAGTCTTCTCGTTGAACTGATTTAACTTCTACAGAATTCTTATAAACTTTTACAGTAAAACCAAGCTTGCAAGTCAAATCCTGGTTTTATTTAAATAATTACCTAACAAAATTGGTCATGAATCTTTCTGATTAGGTTAAGCAGAGATGATCGCGCGGCAGGTAAAATTTCAGAAGCTTTCAAAAACACATAACAACTTAAAAATAATGTCACAGTAAGAACAATTATTATCACTCTATTTCTTATCTTAATTACGAGTTTATCTTAACTCGGACATTTTATTCTGGCAAATAATAGCGTCAACTTCTAAAGAATTATCTGTTTATTTTCCCTTAATTAAATAGAACTTCTTCATTCTATTTCTTGATACGATCTATAAATTCACAATGTCCAAGATAAATCTAATAGAAGTTGTTAGTTTTCAATTTGTCTTTAGTTCTAGAAAATTAACTCATAAAAACCCATTTTTTTTTATTAGTAACTCGTTATATAAAACCAAGAAAAAACTATATATTTTCGAGTTACACGTGAATTTATCCGAAACAAAAAAAAAAGGCAAAGTAAATCTGAAGAGTGACGGATATTTCTAGCGATACCTGTTTAAGTTGCGGACATAACCTGCGGCAAGGTTTTCAATTTCCTGCGATGATAGACACCAATAAAAGCCGCACACTTTCAAATAATAACTACCTGTCTTTGTAAACAAGACGCCTGTCCATCAACTATATCTACATTGTAAATCAATTTACTGGTGAAAATGTAATTTCGCAAAGAAGGAAATTGGTTTTATTGCGTGTATAACTAATAATGAATTAAAAACAAAATTTGTTGAAAATGAGACCATTGTTGAAATTGATTGTATACTAAATTCGTATTCTCAAAATATGATTTTCTGGTGTCAACAGATACATAAAAATTCTATTTCTCATTTAGCAAAAACTTGAGAATAAAATCGATAATATTGAAATGAAGCTGGATGGAAAGAGTGGCTTTTTAAATTATGTAGTCTTAGAGTTTCTAAAACAATTTACTTTCGTCTTTCTAGAGACAGCCCATTCAATTATTTATCCACACGCTTCCCCCATTATTTATTAAATTATAGAAGTTTAGCCTAGTTGCAGGCGACGTTACCTACCTATCTACTTAATTATCATTAGATAGTAAAGCAAATTTAGTTCGTTGTATAGTATAGTAAATGAGTAATAACACGACTTTCAAAGACATTATAGCTACATCAGTCAAGCTTTAAAGTCTACCCAAAACTTTACTTAATAACATGACTTCCAATTCACATATATTTTTCATATATGTTTTTTTTTTAATCAATTATATTATAAATAATGATAGAAGACGATATTAAAAACTCAGCCAACCGTTGCAGTTTCAATAAATAAATGAGACTTTAGTAGATTGATGAAGTTCTGTTGGAACAATTTAATATTAACTGGTAGTGGTTGCAATAGTGCAGACTGCAGGACAGCAACTGTACTTAAAAGCTAACACTATATTTCAACTGAATTAGAGTAGAGCTACAATAACTAGAAAACATAGAATAAAAAACCTAAAAAAAAACCTAAATATTTATCACTGTTATACGAATTCTTGTTCATTATATACCTCCTAAATAGATATAAAATGTATTCAATATTTTATTCAAATCTACCTGTCACTAGTGGATTTCGCTTTGTCTTTTTATACCGGTAATTATGCCCTCTGTGATTGTCATCTCTGGATTGTTTCAAAATTTTTCGTTTAATCCAACAAAACAGCCGGGCTCGAGAAATTGATGAAGCGTATTTCTGTTGGAATACAACACATTACAACTAGGTTGAAATTCCAACAGACTACACAATCCGCTTCGTATTTAGGGGTCTCTATATGTATAGTCTTTCGGTTTTGATCGTAATCCATATTTAAAAAAAAATCAAATACGAAAACAGAAGGAAACACTTAAGTGGCCTATCGCACTGTAATTAATGTTGAAGAAGATCACGAAAAACTATTGAACCGTTACTAAACCAATTGGACAAATGAAACAATAACATGGACTAGAAACAGAATTATAAATGTTAATTCCGATGTGAATTCTAGTAGTGCGTAAAGGACAGGATATATAAGGGCATGTTGATTGCAACTAGTTGACCACAAACTGCCCAACACGGAACAATGGTACAAACATACAACATATGCATACCGGTCGGGCAACAAGACCCAAGGCAGTTCATTCCTTCACCACTAATCTACAACAGGAAACAGTCTAAAATATCGTATCACCATTATCAGTGAAACATGTCTACATTCTGTCTATTGGCAAATGAACAGCATTGGTATAAACGACAAAGGGCAGCAAAGTGATGAATCTACATTCAAATTTGATGTAATAACAGTAGCTTAAATGTCAGTTGTGACATTTCGTTTTTCGTTCATAAATATGGCTTTTCTATTGTTCCAAAAAAAAAAGATTGAAAAACGACGATTGCTTTTATTGTTACAAAAAAAATTGAAACAAATTTTATCTGCGAATCGCTCGGAAAAAACCCGGAAAAAGGAAAAAAAAGGCAGGTATCGGGGAATTGGGAACAAAGTCAATTATGTAAATAACAGCGAAGCATTTTTATGCGAAATATAATTAAGTCTGAAAGCCACTCACAAAGAACGTAAGTACTGGTTAGGAAATATTGAAATATAATAGATATTTAATAATAAAGAAGAGTTGATAAGAATTTCATTTTTATATTTATATTTTTTTGGAGATTTTTAAATTTATTTTTTGTTGAAGTAATAAAAAGCGTCACTTTCTATAAATGACACTTGTAATTTAACGACTACTGCCTCAGCTATGAAAAAAAACTGCAATAGGATATTAAAATTTTAAGAGCTTATTAAGAATGTACTTAAACCAAAGAGGGTGCAAAACTGGCTGAAGAGAGAACTACTATAAAAATCAGAGAGTATAATCATCGTTATGTTGCTTTGATTGGCGACCACCACACGTTCTTAGAAAAATAGATAAAGTTTAAGTGGTATAGTAAAATATTTTTCAAAAATGCTATCACATAAATATGATTTCTACGGCTTTTGAGACATTCGTCTTCTACTTTTACGATTCAATCTGTTTTATTGTGTTCTGTGGTAAAATATTGGCCGAAAATGTGTGCCAAAAAATATTAAGTTGTGCTTTCAGATTTTCATTAAAATTTTCATCGTTCATTATTGATGCACTATCAATGTAAATTCCAAACATGCATTGTCTATCTAATACATGTACATGTCGTCAAAAGCCGATCCGGTTGTGTACCCTTATCCCCGACACTATCAGACATTAATACCTGGGGCTGTTCCGGGTATTACGGTCACCACCCCTAGTTTCCTGATAGTGATCAGTATTACAATAACTCTCTATTCATTAAGTTGAAAGAGAGATCTAACCTCTGGATCAATTCTGTCCATTCTGGTGGAGGCGGTTTTGGTGTATGTTTAGTCACTGCTGCATAGGTCCACCACACTCATTTATTCAGATCTGTGGTCATCCAGTTTCCCCCAGTGTCCTGGAACAATTTCCAATAAACTACGGCCACTAAATACGATTATTTGTGTGGCATTTGGAAGTAGCAATAAATTTCTCGACGATCTTTAAAATATCGTTCGTAGGAAATCTATAAAATTTAAATGTACCTACAATATAAGTAATTATTAATGAAATGTTAATTTAATTGGGTAAATAAACAGGGATGGAATTCCAACAAGCTGCTTGAACGGGAGAAGTTTGAAACTGTTCATGTCAGAGTGCAGGTATATATTGACGACAGTTTACCAATAAGTAAGGCTATTTCACAATGGGCATGTTACCGAAACTGTGAGTTCGTAATTAAGATGTAATTGTACGGTAGAAATGGGACTAACAATGTTACTGAAAAACTTTTGGTGAGGTTTTTTTTCTCCCACTTGTTCTTGTCTATGTCTTCATCTTACAGTTTCACGAACCAAATTTACCGACTAGTTTAGGACTACTTCACTTCACCAGGTGAAATTGAGTTTAGAAGAAACGAGAAACTAGGAGTTTTTCAATAGGAATTGCCCTCCACGTTGCCGTTAATACACATAGCTGCTCGTTGTAGTATTGGTAATAAAAAAAAAAAAAACGAATTAGAACTACATGCACTCGATGCATTTTACTTGAAATTTCTGCTAGTACATGGAAAGTAAAGTGTGTACTTGTCGCTTTTATAATACATACTCGTAGAGTTGTTGCAATACTTCTTTTTTTATTTTGGAAAGTTTTTTGAATTGATAACGTTTTGGGTGTTTTAATACCTGACCTCGCTAAAATGGAAAATTTTTCTGATCTATAGAGAGAAGGAATAATGTTGCAAAATGTAATTTTTTCCAGTGTGCTCACTTTCCATTGAGAAATTTTTAAAGTCATATTTATAACCACCAACTGGTTTATTTATTTTCACCTGACCCAGAAAAAATCATAGCCTGTTTTTATTATCTAACAAGCCCCGATCCTGGCAGTGAATTTATAAATCAACCCTACTTTATATTATATAAATACATATATACCTATATATTTCTGTAACTGGAGCGTTAAGGTTGAAAGGCCCTGTCTGGACAATCTTTTAAATCCATCGATTATATAAAATGGCAAATTTATTGTATCAGACAATTTTATGATAATAAATTTCAGTTTATCACCAGATAAAACAATTATAATAGCTGGGGATGAAAAAAAAAGATTAATATCTTTAGTATCATTTATCATGAAACAGAATAATAAAAATATTCGAGTTAAAGAGTTAAACAGACTGGTCGAATCGAATTAATACATCATACTTTATCATCATATATTACGATCATGTGACAAATGCGGTCCTGACTCTAACCCTTAGTGGAAATATTGCAATAAATTTTCCATATATATGTGTGTAACGGAATATATTCGTATTCCTGTATCGTTCAAATTGGAAAATGTAAAATTGAAAATCGCAGCGAAATTTTCAGTAGAGTAGGCTGAAAAACGATAAATAACATTTACTTGTACCGCAAGGATACCATTTTGTGGCTAGAATGCTTAAAAACTCATCACATATATGGTTATTCATATCATTATTCTCTGTCTACTTCCTGCTGATTTTCAGTATGCCTGTTGTTGTTGTTGTTGTTGTTGTTGTTTCCAGATTTACCACAAGGAAGTATTAGCCAACTGGAAGTAGTAGGATCGAAGATTGTCAGTCTTGAGGGAGAGAGTTTGGCCGGATGCCAGGTCCAATCTCTCATTCTAGCCAATAACCAGCTGCAACATGTGGCGGATCGGGCTTTTAGGTGAGTACC